>JASDQU010438496.1:57686-92059 GCA_032191745.1 Picea mariana
AACCTTTGGAAATGATGCTCCAGGGAAAATAAAGGGCAAAGGGATGGTGAGCTTAAGTAATGGAAAAGGAAAAGCCCAAGATGTTCTACTTGTAGATGGGATGAAACACAATCTTCTCAGTGTAATTCAAATGTGTGACAGAGGATGTGAAGTGGTGTTCACGTCCAAGGAATACAAGATAAAATTTGTAACCTCAGGACAAGTGGTGGCCAAAGGCATAAGGACATAAAATAATGTATATGTTCTTAAAGAAAATAGAGAAGAATTTCATCTAAGAAGACATGATGAAAGATGGTTATGGCATAGGAGACTTGGACATATAAACTTTGACCAGTTAATCAAACTCAAAAAAGTTGAGGCAGTAAAAGATCTTCCGAGAATATCAAAGCCCCAAGATTCAATGTGTAAACCATGTCAAGTAGGGAAGAAAAATAGGACACAGTTTAAGTCCAAGAGCTTTACTTCAATAGAGAAACCACTCCAACTAGTTCATATGGATTTATGTGGACCATCGAGACAGGAAGGCACAGGGAAAGAAAACTACTTCATGATGATTATCGATGATTACTCTAGACTTACTTGGGTTGCCTTTCTCAAGGAAAAGGCTAAAGCATTTGAGAAGTTTAAAATATTTAAGGCTTTAACTGAGACTCAAACAGGCAAGAGGTTAAAGGTTGTAAGATCAGACTGGGGTGGAGAGTTTATGTCAAGAGACTTCAAGGAATTCTGCGATGAGCATGGGATCAAGAGAGAATACACAATCCCAAGAAGTCCACAACAAAATGGAGTTGTTGAGAGGCAAAACAGAACAGTGCAGGAAATGGCTAGGTCAATGATGAATGAGAAGAACGTTGGCCAAACCTACTAGGTAGAAGCAATACACACAACAATCCATGTTCTTAACAAAGATCACCTCAGACCAAAAAGTGACAAGACACCTTATGAACTGTGGTTTGGGAGACCTGCTTCAATTAAACACTTCAAAGTCTTTGGGAGTAAATGCTACATAAAGAATAATGATGAGAACCTCGACAAATATCATGACATGGATGATGAAGGTATCTTCTTAGGGTATTCTACAAATAGTAAATGATATAGATGCTATAATAAGAGGCTGCATAAAATGGTTGACTGTATTGATGTAAAAGTTGATGAAGGAATCCCAGCAAGAGAGATGTATAGTAATGAGTCTTCTATAGAAGACACAACTAAAGATGAAAATGAATAGGTCCAAGAATAAAAAAATGAAGACTCTGAATCAGATGAAGACTTAGACACTCAGATAGACTCAAATCAATAGTCAACTTCAAATTCCTCCTCTAGAATCATCTTGCAAATCAAATAATTGGAGAAAAATACAAAGGTGTACAAACCAAGAGAAAGCTAATCAAAAACACCGAACAGTCTCATATAGCCTTCATATCCAAGCTGGAACCCAAGAATTTTAATGAAGCCAACAAAGATGACCACTGGGTTAAAGTAATTAATGATGAACTCGATCAGATTGAGAAAACCAATACGTGGGAGATGGTTCATAGACCTGAAGATAAAAATGTCATTGGCTCCAAATGGATCTTTAAGAATAAGTTGAATGAGCAAAGACAAGTTGTCAGGAACAAAGAAAGGTTAGTCTGTAAAGGATATGCTCATATAGAAGGACTGGATTTTGTTGAAACATTTGTGCTCGTAGCAAGATTAGAAGCTATCAGAATGTTACTTGCCTATGCTTGTTATAAAAGGTTTAAAGTCTATCAAATGGATGTCAAGTCATCTTTTCTAAATGGAGAATTAAGTGAAGAAGTCTATATGGAACAACTAGAAGGTTTCAAACTGTCTGATAACCCTGACTTAGTATGCAAGTTGAAGAAATATTTATATGGGTTTAAACAAGCCCCTCGAGCCTAGTATCACAAACTGGATACGTATCTCAAAGAAAAAGGGTATAAGAGAGGAACAACTGACAACAATCTATATATTAAAACAAAGGATAATAATTTGCTCATTGTATTGGTCTATGTAGATGACATCGTCTTCGGATTTAATAAGGATCCATTGGTACAATGGTTTGCTTCTACCATGGAATCTGAGTTTGAAATGTCCATGATAGGAGAAGTGTCATTTTTTCTTGGTCTGCAAATTACTCAGAGGTCTGAAGGGATGTTCATTTCTCAAGAAAAATGTCTAAGAGAAATGTTGAAAAGGTTTGAAATGGAAGATTCTAAACCTATGGGCACACCTATGGTTATTGGCTGCAAATTAAGTAAGGATGATGACTCACCTCATGTTGATTAGAGTTCATATAGGTCAATGATAGATAGTTTGTTGTACAGCACAACATCTCACCTAGACATAATGCATGTTGTAGGAATGGTTGGAAGATATCAGTATGCACCTAAACAGAGTCATTTACTAGCTGTCAAAAGGATATTCAGGTATTTGAAAGAAACAATGACTTATGGTCTATTGTATCCCAAAAATCAGAATTTTCAGTTAACTACTTATTAAGATGCAGATTGGGCAAACTGTGTTGATGAGAGAAAAAGCACCAGTGGAGGAGCATTCTTCCTGGGTGACTCATTAGTAGCATGGCTTAGTAAAAAGCAAGGTTCCATTTCTTTATCAACCATAGAGGTAGAGTACATTGCCGCTGCTACCTGTTGTACTCAGATATTATGGATGATTCAGACACTTATAGACTTGGAGGTAAAATATGTTGGACCGATCCCAATTCATTGTGATAACACTAGTGCCATAAGTGTGTCTAAGAATCATGTATTCCACTCCAAGACCAAGCATATTCCCATAAAATACCATTTTCTGAGAGACAAAGTCACCAGTCAGGTTGTTCAGGTTTAGTACATTCCAACCACAAAACAAATAGCAGACATATTTACTAAACCCCTAGCTAAGACCCCTTTTGAATATCTCTGACAAAAGTTGGGTGTCATCTCGTTTCACACCTAAAAAAGTCCATCCTATTAGGGGGAGTCTTGTATTGATTTCATATATGATATCTCCTAAAAATACTACCACAGCTTAGGGGGAGCGTGTTTTCTTTGACATTGATGTCAAAGGGGGAGAAAAGAACAAGTTTGGTAGCCTTTGTTGCCATCAATGCCAAAGGGGGAGATTGTTGGCATGTTTTACAGGCAAAGTATGCTTGTCATTGATGGAAAGAACAACTGCGATGATGGCTTGAGTACAGGAAGGATGTGCCAGGCGAACACCAGAATTATTTTGGGCAAACACTACAGAGAAAGCTCGACAAGATCAAAGTATGTAGCAATGGATCTCATTGAAGATTTCCCAATGAACGTCAGATATGAGCCCAAGGTCCGACTGATGTTGGATCCAGGAGAACTTACATGCTCTTTAATGAGCAAGGTGAAATGTGAAACCCTAAAAAATCACCTCAATAAAGACTCCATTTCAGAGTTTTGGTTATCGGAAGATGGAGAAGTCAAGAGTTGAGACTCTCCAACACAGGAGTCTCGAAGTCGTGAAATGAGAAACCCCGAAATCATGAAATAGACGCATTGCTTGAAGTTTCAGCTACCAGAGTTTTGGATACCGGGAGATAGGGATGTCAAGGACTCTAAAGTGCTGAAATGCAAAATATCAAAACCCAAAAAAAAGGAACATCACTCGGAGTGTTGGATACCAGGATTTCGGTTACCGAGAGATGGATATGTCAGAGACTCACATCATCAGGAGTCTTGAAGTGTCGAAATGAGAAAACCCGAAATAGGCGCATCACTTGGAGTGTTGGATACTGGGATTTCGGTTATCGAGAGATGGAGATGTCAGAGACTCACATCATCATGAGTCTAGAAGTGCCGAAATGTGAAAACCCAAAATAGGTGCATCACTTGGAGTACTGGATACCAGGATTTCGGATACCCGGAGATGGAAATGAAAAAGACTCTCACCATAAGGAGTCTCGAAGTCACAAAACCCAAAGTTGAGAAATGATAAATACTCCATACCATATTTTCGGATACCAGGAGTAGGAGAAGTGAAGAGTAAATACTCTTCATCAGAGGAGTCCTAAAATCATGAAACCTGAAGTCGCGAAATGTCACAGACAAGCTCCGTTTCAAAGTTTTGGGCACCACGACATGGAGAGTCAAGAAACTTTACCACAAGAATACTGAAATGCTGATTCACCGAAATGAGAAATGTTGGAGTACTAGACCATTGATCTGACTCCATTTCAGAGTTCCAGATACTGGGAGTTGAAGTGTCGAAACACTTCACCATAGGAGTACCAAAATGCCGAAGGGCCGAAACGCGAAATTGCAAAATGGAGTTTTTGAATAAGGCTATGGTCACAGCCATTGGTCACATCGGTGAGAGATAGAGGAAAGAGCTAGAGAAACCAAGATCCATTTCAGAGATCGCAACATGGAGTGTCGAGACACTTGATCACACAAATCCTGAAATTTCGAAGAGTGGAATGTCGAAATGAATGCAAGACTAATGAAAGTCATCCAACGGTGCAGATGAAATTGAGTCAAATTGGAGGGCTAATGTTGCACGTCACAGTGTAACTGGTAGGAACCACTGATAGTTTCTGCCAGAGGACTCGAAGACACTTCAGGGTGATTGATAGAGGGGGTGACGAATCTCAAGGCATATGCAAGTAGAACATTGACTATTCGTGGAGGTGATTAACAATTGGATGAACGTTGGAGACTGTAACTGCAACAGATTAGTTGAGCTCGACTGTAACAGAAGATGAAGAATCTTAAATGATGGTGATCCGAAGTAATTTGATCATGACACCCAGTGATGATGGACACATGGGATTAACAAACAGAGAATCTGAAGAGTTTCCATGATGAATAGGCAGAGCACTCAACATGCAGAGGATGCAGAACCATTGGACACAGGTCATGCACAAGATGCACAAAGAGCATAAGAAGGTTAAACAAAGAAGAGATATGGTGGTTGCAGTGGTGCAGGATGCATGTGTGAAGAAGGAGGTGGAGTGCAGCAGCTGAAATGGATAGAAGACAAAAGGGGCATTGAATGGATGGGAATGGTGAAAAAAGAACAAGAGGCAGAAGAACAAAAAAGTGGAATGGATGTGTGTAGGAAGACAGTGAGGAAGACATAGCAGTGAAATCTTGGAAAACAGTGATGAGACTGGTAAGCTGTTGTTGAACACTATATCACTATAATAAGTTTCAGTAATTCATATTCATAAAACATGGTGGTAGAGAGGTGCTAGGGAGGACTGGTGTCCTCAGAGGTTTAAGTGGGTGCTTGAACATAGGGAGTTGTAGCCTCTGTCTAGTTGGTACTAGAGAAGCTAGGGAGTTGCTGATTCCTTCTAGTTGGTGCTAGAGAAACCAGGGAGTTGGTGCTTCCTTCTATTTGGTGCTAGAGAAACTAGGGAGTTGGTGCTTCCTTCTAGTGGGTACTAGAGAAAACAGAGAGTTGGTGCTCTCAGCAAGTTGCAGCTTGCAAAAACAGAGGTTGTAGCCTCACAATGAATAGGTTCTCATATGTATGATAATGTAAAGAATGTAAATAATTCTTATCATATAAAGAAGAAGAGGCTTTTACCCTTTATGGGTTTCCTCGGGAAATATTTGTCTCTATGTATCTCATATATGTGACTGATGTTGAATGTGCCATTTCTTATTTTCCTACATTATTGTGATTATCATTGAGTGCCTTGTAAAGAATTTAAAAGAAGCATAATTGTTTAAGCATGGTAACAACTGATTCACCCCCCCGCCTCTTAGTTGTCCAACATATGTTTTCTTGGGAAGCCGACACACCCTCAGTATGTACCCGTTTTACCTCTGCGTTGGACCTCTGTGTTGGATCTTTGCATAACCATGCACATCTAAGAAACCAGTCGGGAGGGAAAGGCCAACCTATGTTTCCTGTGAACCTGGGTTTATCCACATTGCAAATCCAAGTTCGTTCTTAACTGCTTTGGTTGCTTTCTTCTGAGAAACATGAGCATACCGTAATTGTTTATGAAGAGTGTGTTTTAAATATGGGTTGTTGTGGCCACATAGTCCCTTGGTTGAGTGTGATTGGATACCATCATTTGTTCCTTGATGAGCCTTACTATTGTCCTCCTTGTGCTAGAACGGAGTTGAAGAAGCAGGTTGTCAGGCCTGTGTGCAACACTCTCTCCAGGTGAGAGAGGTGGTTGTGGTTGAAAAAGTAGATTGTTAGGCCTGTGAGTGACTCTCTCCAGGTGAGAGAGTGCACAGAGGAAGGAGAGAACTTCTGGAAGGAACCCTGTAGCTGCCACATAACTCGAAGATTTTTGGTTCGGTCTGTTGCTAAAGTCCAAGGCAAGGGAGGTTAGTAGCCGAAGGACTATCTAGGTGACGGAGAAGGTGTATACTCTTGGGGTGGGACAGGCATGTGGGGAAGGAGATTCTGTGGGTAGTGGGAATAAGTGGTTCCTGGGAGATAATCCTCCTTGTTTTACGTGTATTCTTCCTATAAACCTTACCTAGCCTAGGATTCCTTACCTGGTAAAGCTTAGTCCCATCTCGGGGGTGATCTACTGCTGAGAGTGATGAGAAACATGGTCTAAGTCTAGGAGGTTCATGGAAGGTCTACACACAGTTGGTGGTGCATGATAGTTTCAAAGATAAGTATCAGCTTATGCTTAATATTATGTTTTGCATGCCTGTGAGTCATATATGTATCATGTATTCTGTTGTGAATATGAATTATTGTTAATGACAGGGATTATTTATGTTAGTAGTAATTCTATGTTTAACTGTAATTAAGTGTTTTAAGTTCATTATAATGCATAATGTGTTAAAGAAGTGTTATTCTGCACAGTAGTGTTTGCCCATCTAGTGGGATGACGGTCGGGGGACATTACAGTATGGTATCAGAGCCTAGTTTCAACGTTGAGCCTGGATGGGCCAAATAAGTGGTCTTTGGACCAAGATTCTGAGAAGAAATTATGTCTAGAGAATGTGCACAAGGTTTAAAACCCTTTGGAGTTGTGCAGGAATGTGGAAATCGCGATATGTGAAATCCCAAATTCATTAGGACCGTCCATCAGAAAGGACGCATGGAGAGTGATCAAACTTTCACTGACTCATGACTTGAAATGGTCTAAGGGTGAGTTCGTGATAATTCATGAAACACAAATTCATGATTGGATCACAACCGTCGATCTAAGAGAGATCTAGACCGTTAATTGTCCAGGAAGAAATCAACATTTCGGGAATAGGGAGGACAAAGGTGGAAAATCCTTCGACCTCGTGACACACAAAATCCTGAGAAGTGAAATGCTCATGAGATATGAGTCTTCATATCATGGGGAATCAGGGCCATTGTATCAAGTAGATGATAGACTATAATTTCATAATTTCTTCAAACGAAAGTTCGAGATGTGTGTATGCACGAACTCCTTATGCCCGAAACTCTGAAATGAAAAGTGAAAGTAGTGGGGCCCCATGACATCACTGGGAGTGAGGTGGACCTTCTTAAGGACACCATGTGTCACTACCTTGGTGGGCGACAACTGTGCTATGGGCCTAGAGGGTAAGAAAATTGAATTTTCGAAAGTCCGGAGTTGGAAAGGGAAGCGAGTGCGAGAACCTCCGGGACCAAAACCCCGAAACCTCGAAGCCCTGAAATCCTGAAACCTAAAGTTTCATTTGGAGAGCCTTGTAGCACCTAGAGGTTTATCATTTGATCATAGCCCATGGATGCATGGGTTGGTGACTAATAAAACGGGGGCTATCACCCGAAAATTACAGAGCCGAGCAGAACTCAGAAATTTTTTGAAGTTGAAACGTTTTCTTATTCACATTGGTTTATGATTGTTGTAGTTTTATTAAGGGTTTAAGGCCTGACAAACTTCAGTTGACTACACATTGTGTGTGTAGAGTTCAACGAGTGTCAGGAGAGTCGTGAATCGACGTCAAGTATAGAAATATAAGAGGTGCGGATTGCCTCCAATTCAGAGAAGAAAAGAGAAGGAAGGAATGTCAACTTTGGAGTAGAAGGGTAAGACTCTAATGGGAAAGAAAAAGAGATGGATAAGGAAGGAAATGTGATGAAAATCATTGAAATATTGTAGATAGATTCCCAGGCTCGCAGAGCTAATAGCCAAAATCTCATCAGGATCAGGGATCGACAGGGTGAATTCAACTTAAAGATGTTGAAGAACCTGGAAAGAATAGAAAGGAAATTGGAAAAGGAAAGTGACACAAGAAAAATAGGGAGTCGCAGGACCCCTGAGAGAAAAAGAAGATCGAGGAGTGGTAGCAGACATCGTTGTCGCACCCCAAATCATTTCGATAAGGAAGCACATAGTAGTTCAATCCCATCCCCTACCAGAAAACACTGAAGATCTGGAGTGGATGAATTGAAAGGGGAGATGAAAAAGATTAAGCCTCCTACGTTTGATGGAGAACATAAGAAGGAGGAATATGCTGAAACATGGTTGCTTGGAATGAAGAAATCTTTCCAACTGTAGAATTATTCCTCTCATGTAGAAGAAAGAATTGTGATGTGTCAACTAAAAGGAAAATCATCCATGTGGTGGGATCAGCATGTGCAGGTGCAGCACATTAGAGAGAAAAATATCACATGGAAGGAATTCAAGAGGTATTTCGAGAGGAAATACCTAACTAAAAGATACTATGACAGAAAGATGAAGGAGTTCTTCAAACTCAAGCTGGGAAGCATGACCATTGATGAATACAAATGAATGTTTTTGGAATTACTGAAGTATGTTCCATTCATCAAAGATGAGGTTGTCAAGATTTAGAGGTATTTGAGTGGACTGCCACCTCCCATTGGTGACAAGATTCAGTATGATGATCCTAAGACTATGGAAGAAACAATAAGAAGAGGGAAATGATTATATGAGAAACAAAGAGAAAAGCCTACCTTTTGGAAGGCTTGGGATGACCAGAAAAAGTTTAAGAAAGAACAAAGGCAGAAGGGAAACAAACCTCCCTTTTTTAGAAATAGTCCTCAAGGACAATTGTCTCTTAGAGAGCCCAGGAAGGTTGAAGTGAGTGGGAAAATGTCAAGGCAACCACCTATGGAATGTTGGGGTTGTAAATAAAACCATAGGTACATAGATTTCCCCCACCGAAATGATAAAGTAAGAGCTCTCCACAATGTTCAGCAAGATGAAATAGTCGAGGACATGGGCAGTAGAATTCCAAGGATCTACCCAACCCTAGAAAAAAAGCAAGATGAGTATCAATCACACATGATTGAAGTAGAAGGTATGATAAAAAACCAACCATTTACTATTTTAGTTGATTTAGGGGCTAGCCATAGTTATATAGACCCTAGAGTGGTAGAAAGTTTGCATTTGATAATAAGCAAACATGAAAAGTCTTGGTTAGTACAGCTAGCTATAGGAACCAAGAGGAAAGTCATAGATTTACTCAAGTCTTGTCCTGTAGACATGAATGGACTGAGCACAAAGGCCGATTTGAACATTCTGTCGTTAGGATCTTATGATTGTTTAATTGGGATGGACCGGTTCGACTAGCACCATGCCATCTTGGACTGTCGAGACAAGGCCTTCACTTGATTAGATGAAGAAAGGAATCAAAGAGCCGTCCAAGGAATTCCTAGAGCTATTACTGTTAGAGAAATCTCAGCAATGCAGTTGAGGAAGTGCTACAGAAAAGGTTGTCAATTATTTGCAGCCCAAGTGGGGGAAATGCCTAAGGATAGGGTGTCAAGTATTGAGGATCATGAGGTACTTAAAGAGTTCAAAGATGTATTCCAGAAAGTACCTAGACTACCTCTGAAAAGGGATATCAATTTCTCTATGAACTTGATGCCTGGAGCAGCTCCAGTGTCAAAGGCTCCGTATAAGATGAGTGCACCAGAACTGAAAGAGTTGTAGCTGCAACTTGAAGAACTTTTGAAGAAGGGGTATATATGCCCAAGCATGTCGCCTTGGGGTTCCCTGGTCCTATTTGTAAAGAATAAGGATGGAACACTGAGATTTTGCATCGATTTCAGGCAATTGAACAAAGTAACGGTGAAGAACAAGTATCCTCTGTCGAGGATTGATGATCTCTTCGATCAGTTGAAGGATACAAAGATCTTTTTGAAAATAGATCTAAGATAGAGATATCACCAAGTAAGAATAAAAGATGAAGACATTAACATGACCACCTTTAGAACAAGGTATGGTCATTACGAGTTAACAGTGGTGCTGTTTGGACTGTCAAATGCACCCGTTGTTTTTATGAGCTTGATGAATGGAGTATTCAGGGACTATCTAGACATGTTTGTCATCGTCTTCCTAGATGACATTCTGGTGTATTTCAGGACTGAAGAAGAACATGAACAACATCTGAGGATGGTGTTGCAGGTGCTAAGAGAGAACCAAATATATGCCAAGTTGAGCAAGTGCTCGTTTTATCAGGAACGGATCCATTACTTGGGACATATTATCTTGAAGGATGGGATAGCGGTAGACCCTGAGAATATTCAAACCATTAGAGAATGGTCAGCGCCAAGGAATGTAACNAAGTTAGATCCTTCATGGGATTGGTTGGTTATTACAGAAGGTTCATTGCATGGTTTTCCAAGATAGCTCACCCTATCACTTCCTTGCAAAGAAATGGGAAGTAGTTTCACTGGACAGAGGGATGCGAGGAAAGTTTCCAATGATTGATGTAGATGTTAACCAATGCTCCAATCCAGAGGATTGCATATCCAAATGCATATTTCATAGTATGAACTGATGCATGCAAAGAAGGACTGAGAGGGGTCCTTAGTCAGAACAGATTCGTAATCTGTTATGAGTCCAGGAAATTAAAAGAGCGCGAGAAGAACTATGCAAACCATGACTTGGAGCTGGCAGCCATAGCTCATGCTCTAAAGAAATTGAGGAATTACCTCATGGGAAGGAGGTTTGAACTTAGAACAAACCATAATGGTCTGAAATATTTGTTTGATCACCCAATCTTAAATGCTAGACAAAGTAGGTGGCTAGAATTTCTGTGTGAGTACGACTTTGAGATCAAGCATATCAAAGGAAAGGAGAATAAAGTGGTTGATGCACTCAATAGGAGGATGCATGAATTACATGTTACAGCCATTAGCATGTATCAGACTGATATTAAAAGTAGAATTATGGAGGCTGCAAATGTAGATCTGCAGTACAGAGAATTGGTAGCCAAGCTACAGCAGGGTAAGATGCCACAGAAGATGGAAATTTATAAATTGGAAACAGATGGAATACTGTTGTACAAGAATATAATTTTTGTACCCAATGTCTAGTGCTTGAAACATATGATTTTGTAGGAGATGCATAATGTGCCTTATGCAGGGCACTCTGGATATCAGAAAACAGTAGCAGTGGCAGCGGTCAAGAGCCATTACTTTGGGCCGGGTATGAAGAGAGAGATCGTTGAATACATCGCTAGATGTATGGATTGACAGAAAGTTAAAGCTGAGCATAGGCACTCAATAAGGTTGTTGCAACCTTTTCCCATTCCTGAGTGGAAGTGGGAAGTAGTAACGATGGATTTTATTATGGGATTGCCCCGAACAGGCAAGCTACATGATTCGAGCATGGTGGTGGTGGACAAGCTTACAAAAGATGCCCATTTTATTCCAATGAAAACTACTCACAAGGCATCAGATGTTGCTTATATTTTCATAAAGGAAGTGGCATGATTTCACGGAATTCCTAAAATGATTGTGTCCGAGAGAGACCCGAAATTCACCTCAAATTTTTGGAAAGGATTGTTCAAAGGATTCAGAACGAATCTGAACTTTAGTATAGCTTATCATCCTGAGTTTGATGGACAGACAGAGAGGGTGAACAGGGTAATAGAAGACATACTGAGAATGTATGTGATGGACAAACCATCAAGATGGGAAGACTACCTGCACTTGGTAGAATTTGCCTACAACAATGGGTATCATGCATCGTTGAAGATGATCCCATTTGAAGCACTTTATGGAAGAAAGTGAAATACTCCAGTGAATTGGGAAAATTCAACTGATAGAATAGTAGTTGGGCCAGAGTTTCTCAAGGAGATGGAGGACCAAATGATAAAAAATAAGCAGAATTTGAAAGCTGCCCAGGACAGGCAGAAAAGTTATGCCGATAATAATAGAACCCACAGAGAGTTCAAAGTGGGTGATCATTTTTTCCTGAAAGTGAAAGATAACAGGAGTTCTCTGAAGCTGGGAAGTTGCACCAAGTTGGTAGCTAGATTTTGTGGCCCATTTGAAATCCTGGAAAGGATTGGGCGAGTTGCATATATGCTTGCCTTACCTGCATCCATGACTGTACATAATGTATTTCATGTTTCATTGCTTAAGAAATATATACCTGATGCTAATCATGTAATTGATTGGAATGTGATTTAGGTGGAACAAGAAGGTGTCCTACAAGTGCATCCTGTGCACATATTGGACCGAAAAAACAAACAGCTTTGAAATCGAGCCATAGGACTTGTAAAGGTCCAATGGACCTGGTACGGTCTTGAGGATGCAACAAGGGAACATGAAGATGCTATGCGGGCAGAATACCCGCATCTTTTTGAAGATTTTGAAAATCTTGCGAATAATGTGTGAAAGTTGTACTGAGGATAGTGCAAAAATAAGGGGAGGGGATTGTAATACCCCAAGGACGTGCCCCAATTGTATTATGAATTGTAATTTTGTTTTATAGGCTGGTGAGCCAATTTTATATAAGCTAGTGGTCTTATGTGTTATTTAGGCCAGGGAGCCTAAGTGTTGAGGGCCAGGAGCTTGATTTTTGTACATGTAATTATGCACAATATTAATACAAAAAAAACATCTCTATGTGTGGACCAACGATGATGAATGAGTGATGGGGGACTAAGCTTCCACAAAGTCCGAGTAAGGGAGAGGGGGTTGAAAGCTTAGAAGAGGGGCTAAGCTTAAGGGCTTAAGTCCTTGGGAATAATAATTAAATTTATTCCAAAGCTATGAAAATGTATATGTTTTATCCTAAGTTCCTAGAAGGGAAACATGTGCAAGATGGGAAACATGCAGCCCCAGGGAGACAGGTGTTGACCTGGGTGCATGCAGTTAAAATCAGAGAAGTAAGACATGTTGGGGGTTCCTTGATCTGAAAATACAAGACTGACTTGTAATTCTATGCAAGCACCCTCTACTTCATTAAAATAAACTTTACAGGACCTTGCTCAATGTGTTAAAATGTGCAAGATGATTTATGTGTTAAGTTCATGCTTCTTCTTTTCAATGTTCATATGTGAGAAAATGTTCTTTTAAAAGGTTAAATATGTGCTTTAAACAAATACAAAGCAACATAACTTGCAGCAAACAGCCCATCAAACTCACAACAATAACAAGATGATAAAGGAGTTCACCCCTCTCTGGGCTACATCTCCTGGAGCCTCCTTCAATGGACTAGGCTCTTTGGGATTAGTTTGTCAAATATTATTTTACAAGCTGCTGCTCAACTCCAATGGAAATTTTGACTATACCATTGGGTTCAGAATACATAAAAACCCCAAAAATGACTAATAGAACTCTAAAAACTAATCATGGCTCATTTGGGCATGACCTCTTCTACATGTGGCCTTAAGCTTCCCTGAGCTTCTCTTTGGAAAAAACACATGTAAAAGTCTTCAAATGGATCTGAAACCTATCCCAAAATATTCAGAGCATAATAATTAGCCAAAAATGATTATTCAATCACAGAAAACAAACATAGGCTCATTTGTGCATGACCTCAAACAATGAGGGCTTCAAGCTCCCTGGAGCTTCCTGAAACTTCAATGGTTAAAAACCTCCAAAAGAAGTCTTCAAATGGCTGTGAAAATATTTCCAATGGATTCAGAACATCCAAAAACCCTTAGCTGGGCTTTTTCGGCACCTCATTTGGCCAAAAGATGAAGAAGTTAGGCCTCCTGCCATTTTCCTCCTTCAAGCTTGTTGTCTCTGGTTCGCCAAAGCGCACCTGTGTGTGAGTTACCTAGCTTCTGGGTGTTTCCTGTGCCTAAACTCAGCACCCGTGTGCATCTCCACAAAATGCACCAATTTGTCGAATAGTTAATGGAATTAGAGCCCCCAAAATCGGAGGTGTTGGGCGCATGGGGGCCATATGGCCATGTCCCAGCGCAATTTCGAGGCTTAGTTACAAAGTGGAATGAGCACTTGACAAGTGTCCAGCTGTGTGGGTGTTAACCATTTGAGTAGTTTTGAATCCACATGCAAAAGCATGTGAGGCAAGGTCATATGCGCGCATATATGAAATCGGGAGCTAACCATTGGACAATCAAATGCGCCAACCATTATTTGGGGTCATATGGCATATAACGTGCGTGACCGGGGGCTTCATTTGAAATACACTCCCGCACACACCCACCGTTTGGTGAATGGTCACATGTGAAATGCAATACAACCATGGGCTTTAACATTTGAATCACCCTCGCGTGCACAGCAATACGGAGGACAGGGTCACATGTAACACAAGTGTGACCGAGGGCTCCATTATATTTGTGCGCATTCATATGTATAGAGGCCATATGGTATATGTATATAACCGTGGGCTGGGGCTAAGCCCCAACCCGACCCCCCCGCCACATAATCGTTTAAACAAACTCAAATAAATAACTTCCCACATACATTGTAAGAACTAACACGTGGTATGGTGGTCGGGTGGACTTTGTTAAGGTTTGACCAATGGAGGAGGTCTGGGGTTCGACCCCCATGGACCCATAAAATTTTAAATAAATGAACCAATAGCCAATAAAGGGGTGCCACGTGACAGCCCACGACTGGGCCACATGGCACCTTACCATTCGCCAATTAAACACCACGTGTCAACAGTCTATTCGTCCACGTGTCCTTCCAATAATGCCTGCCATTTCATCTACCACAGGTGAGTCATACCCTACCACATCATCATGTACGGACCTACCACATCATCATCCGTACGGACTGTACAGACTGCACAGTCAGTGTCCCTTTTTTTTTTTACCTGTTTGACGATTCGAACAGATCGCGATATCTCTCGATCCTGATGTCTGTTTGAGAAGAAATGAGTTGCGTTGGTTTCATGATGATGAGTGCTACGCTCTCATTCGTTTTCAGGCAATTCTGAGAACGTTGATTTTTGAGCTAAAATTTGACCCCTAGTCCAGATTTTGATCATTCCTCCTCCATTCGAACATCGACTGTCTGAACCATGAATCCCATGGCCTCTGTATTCGACCTTGGAATACCTCATGCAGCTCTAAAACCCAAAACCATGAGGCCATCTTGTGATGTCCTGGGAAGTCAACGCACCCTCAGTATGTACCCATTTTACCTCTACGTTGGACCTCTATGTTGGATCTCTGCATAACCACGCACATCTGAGAAACTAGTTAGGAGGAAAAGGTCAACCTATGTGTCCTGTGAACCTGGGTTTATCCACACTGCAAATCTGAGTTCATGCTTAACTACTTGGGTTGTCGTCTTCTGAGAAACCTGAGCATACCATAATTGTTTATGCTGTGTGTGTTTTAACTGTGAGTTGTTGTGGCCACACATTCCCTTGGTTGAGTGTGATTGGATACCTTCATTTTTTCCATGCTAAGCCTTACTATTGTCCTCCTTGTGCTAGAATGGAGCTGAAGAAGCAGGTTGTCAGGCATGTGTGCAACACTCTCTCCAGGTGAGAGAGGTGGTTGTGGTTGAAGAAGCATGTTGTTAGGCTTGTGAGCGAGTCTTTCCAGGTGAGAGAGTGCGTGGAGGAAGGAGAGATCTCCTAGAAGGAGCCCTGTAGTTGCCACAGAACTTGGATATTTCTAGTTCGGTCTGTTTCTGGAGCCCAAGGAAAGGGAGGTTAGTAGCCGAAGGACCGTCTAGGTGACAGAGAAGGTTTATACTCCTGGGGTGGGACAGGCATGTGGGGAAGAAGAGTCTGTGGGAAATGGGCATAAGTGGTTCCTGTGAGAGAATGCTCCTTCTTTTACGTGTATTCTTCCTGTAAACCTTACCTAGCCTAGGATTCCTTACCTGGTGAAGCTTAGTCCTAGCTCGTGGGTGACCTATTGCTGAGAGTGATGGGTAGCATGGTCTAAGGCTGGGAGGTTCGTGGAAGGTCTACACGTAGTTGGTGGTGCATGACAATTTCAAAGATAAGTATCAACTTATGCTTCATATTATGTTTTGCATGCCTGTGAGTCATATATGTATCATGTATTTTGTTGGGCATATGAATTATTGTTAATGACATGGATTATTTATGTTAGTAGTAATTATGTGTTTAACTATAATCAAGCATTTTAAGTTCATTAGAATGCATAATGTGTTAAAGAAGTGTTATTCTGCAGAGTAACATTTGTCCAGCCAGTGGGATGATGGTCGGGGGACGTTACAATGATTTCCCATGTGGAGGCCATTTTGCTGATAAGAGGATAACATAAAAAATGCTACAGTCAGGGTACTATTGGCCAACTATTTTTAGGGATGCAAAAAAGTATGTAACCATCTATGACGATTGTCAAAGGATGGGGAAACCAAATACAAGTGATGAGATGCCCCTTCAATATGAGGTAGTAATTGAACCTTTTGAGAAATATGATTTGGATTTTGTAGGACCTGTCAACCCCATGTATCGAAGAAGAAGGTACATACTAGTTTGTACATATTATGTTACTAAATGGGTAGAAGATAAAGCTTTGTATTATGAAAATGAACAATCTATTGTTGATTTTCTATTTGAGGACATCTTTACTCATTTTGGTGTGCCTCGAGAAATAGTGACAGACCAATGAACCCAATTTACCTCCAATTTGGTCAAATCCATTACTAAACAATATCAGATTAAACATAGAAAACACTCACCTTATCACCCCCAAAAAAATGGACAAGTGGAATCAACTAACAAGCTGATAGAGGCTATACTTACCAAGACAATTCAGTTACACCATAAATATTAGGTTGATCAGTTGCCTAAGGCCTTATGGGACTACAAAACTTGGAGAAACACAACAGGCCATACACCTTATGAATTGGTGTATGGGAAGTAGGTGTTACTCCCCATAGAATTTCAAGTAAAAACCTTCAAGACTTCTATGAAATTGGGAATGGATTTGGATTGTTATCACATAAATATGTAAATGGGTTGTTTTCCTAAAGAGAAACCCTCTTTACATAAAGGAATGAAAAGAATTGGGTTGAAAAACCCACTTATCCTAAGTTTTGGTGTGAAGGCGGGCCATTCTAAAATGCAGGTTGATCTAGGACCCCCCTACCATTCTTCCTTTAATGGGGAGGGGGTCTGATATGGGCAGTTTTGAATATGGATCCCCCTAAAGCATCTTACTACTTACTGATCCCATCTCCTGGTGCCATCTGTCTCCCACTCCACCTCTCTCCTATGCCTGTCACATCCTCACGCCCCTCCCACCATCCACAATCGTACACATGTCCTCTACTCACCCCTGTATCATGTTTCTTTTCTCTTCATCCCTCGTGTCTCCTCCACCTGGTTCTCACATATCAGGGCCCATGAGTTCTGTCACCCTCATTTTCCCAACCACTTTCCCTCTACCACATTCATCCACATGGCCTCTCCTCATCTCATCTCTACACCAAGCATGTCAAATCGCCTCTGCCTGGTCACTGTCCATTCAACGCTTCGTGCCATGTGTTCCGATCATCACACTGAATTCTACATCTTCTTTCTAGCCTCGCCATGAATTCCCTAAGCAATTCAAGATGGAAGAATGAGAAGGCCTCCACATTCTTCAGATACAGAGTTTATCGGGGCCTCACCCAATCCCAATGAAGCAATTTATGGTGGTTGGACATCGTTTCCACCATAAACAGAAAGTCCAGAAGAGGACTAGAATCTTGTCAACTCATGTCCAGGCCCATTCTCGAACACGATTGCGTCTAACCGAAGTTCACGATTGAACAGAGACTACATGTACAGTCTATCAGGAAGCATGCAAACATAATGCCCTCAATGCATTGACTTGAACTTGTTGTTGTGGTTTCTCTTGGAGTATATACATGCATTTTTTCCATTTTGTTAGTGTCGATGGTTAAGCTAGGCTCCCGATTGTAAAGTTTGATGAAGCACTATTTTCCTGGTTATGTATTGGCATATGATACTTCTTGTTAAATGAAAGTCAACTTGTTTCCACCTCTGTGAACACTGTGTTAATTTTGTGGGTGGGAATCCCTCCTACAGACTTAGCATTTAAGGGCTCTAATCATGCATGTAGAAAATGACCATTTCAAAGGCCTCTACTCCTTCCTATTCTCCCAACACAAAACCCCACATTCATGCAATACAAAGGTGTAACTGAGATTTAGTAACTCTACCTTAAGTCCTTCGTTTGATGTCGATCCCTTTGCTTTAACTATCTCTTTGATTGCAACCCTCCTCCCAAAGTTGAACTGCATTCACACATGAACAAACAGAAAGCTGTGAACATGCATTTCATATACTAATTGTTGGGTTAGTTGTGTCAATATCATAAAATAAACATTCAACTTGAACACATGATATGGCGGGATGGGAAAAGTATTCATTTTTGTATTAATATTCACAAGAGTAAACTTACAATATGTGGTCGACACTGCTCCTCGAAACTGGTCCTGGGATCCTCTTCAACTGTCCTCCAACTGCTTTGCTCTATACTTCTCTTTGCACAAGGATGGCTAAAGGTTGGGACAAGGGGAATGATCAATTGGGTATAGTTTCTTTACTACGATCTTTCTCCTTTCAAATGGGACCCCTACCCCTTATTTTATAGGCTAGAAGGAGCTAGGTATTTGGTCAAATGATCGGCCATGCATGGCTGAAAGGTTTAGTTAACTTACCCAAAGTTGTGTGTTCCATCAACAACTTTCCTTTTTCCATGATTTTTTAGGTACACACGGGCTATATTGGGTCAGCTAGCATGTACATGCATGCAGTAATGGAGCAGGGTGCATGGGCCTTTATAAAGGGGGGTTTTAAGAAGAGTTGTTTAGTAGTGTTTTGGCAAAGAAGGAATATGAGATGGCCTTATGCCAAGTAAGAATATCTAGTGAAAATTAGGGTTATAACAGATGCCCCCTAATGTGTGAGGTCAAAAGAGCATCTGATGGCCGAAATACATTATCAATCTTCACCAATGTTCCAAATAAGTGAGCCCAGGGACCACAAACCGGGAGGTGCCATATGAAAAATAATAATTGTCTCACCGAGGCAGGCATACCCATGCTCAGGATGAAATAAAATCATGGCTACCAATCAAATACACTATAGATCCATGTCATATAACTATATAAAGTGTATCCATGAGTAATACACAATGGAGCTACATCTCGAAATAAAAAATGATATACATGTATGTTATCCATCTTCTAGAAGATGATAAGGCCTGATGGCTAGAGATGAGGTCTTCAGAGCTCGAGAAACAAATTCAAAATATTAAAAACTTGGGTAGGAGTGTAACATGTGTGTATGACTTCACTACCCAGAGGTCTTCGATGACTCGTTGGTCATGGACTAGAAAATCTTGATGATCATACTGAAGGCTTTATTGATTTCGAACAAAGACTTGATTGAAATTTAAGGATGGCTGAGCATGACGACAAGAGACAAACTGCAGAGGGGCCAACTTAGGCTTGGTAAAAAATTCCCTTGTACAATAGAATGACAAACGATGAGACTCAAGCAGCATGACATTAACATAAGTTCACGAGGCAGGAGATAACGCAAACTCTCCATATGTTTGGAAGAATAACCAAACGGAGGAAGACACAACTCAATGTAGTGGGAACAACTTCCTAAGGTCATATTAAATCCTAAGGCTTGACGAACAAATGGAAGAATGTGCTTTATCCAAGGGTGACTCATTGTGCTACCAATACAAAGAAAATACTTTTCCCTTCCTCTTTTTGGGGTATATTTCATTTTTTTGTCTTTTTCTATAATTTTGGAAAATGAATAAAAGAATGCTACATTACAAAGGAGGAATGAGTGTTGCAAACATACGAGTTTGAAGTGAAAGGACAAGACTGATGTTCAAAGAAAGGACACTCAGAAAAATCCCTCCTGGGGCCAAAGGTGTCAAGACACAAAAGCAAAGTGCTACAGGGCTTACGTATAAGGCATGTTTCAGATGGTTCGGTTGAGAGCAACATGGAGCCAGCATTAGGCCAAAGACGCAGGGATACAAATGAATTGAATAAGACACACAATGGTAACGTCCTTCGATGTAATTTTAATGAGCCCAGAGAAGGTAAGATCGATCATTTTTCATGTTTAGAGAGTCAGAAAAAATGTAAAAGGATACTCCATGGTGGTACCTTTTTTGAAGGTAGTCTATTCAGTCTGAAAAATGGGTAAATTAGCACCGAAAAGACATCTATTCAAAACCATTTTAACGAGTGTGATAAACACAAGATCACTCGACAATTTTTTCATTTTTAAGGAGTCTAAAAAAATCTTAACTATGGACTCCATCAGGAAAGTTCTTCTGCTCTAACTTAATGAGTGTGAAAGAATAAGGTCACTTGACAATCTTTTCAATTTTAGGGAGTCTGAAAAGGGCTTAACTATGGACTCCGTGGGGGTTCCTTTTTCGTAAATTTAGTCTCTCGCCCGAAAAAGGGTTAAATTTATATCTGAGAATAATCTTCTAGAAATCCGAGGCCTCTAGAGTATACCTTTGTTCATACAGTTGACCATCCAGACCAAAAAAGGGGTAAAATATCGCCAGATAGACGTGACTTCAAATTTCAGTTTAACGAGAATGAAAGGCCACAAGATCACTCGACAAACTTTTCATGTTTAGAGGGTCTGAAAAGGGCTTAAAAGAAGACCCGTTATGTTTTTGGGAGTCCCAAGGGTGAGGTCAAGGGTGATAAGGAATCATGAAAATGAGGCTCAAACTCGTAATCAGGAAAAACTAAAAGGGACTCCCGAGCCTATAATCGTTAGTGATAGCATGGACACCATAATACAACCAGGATCTACCTAGGGCATCCATGTTACGGTAAGCTCTACCACCAAATTATGACACTTCTAAAGAAACAATAATGGTTCTATGTAGCAACTTGGTGGGATCGATCCTATGGAAAAGAGGAAAAGACAATGAGATGTAGAAAGTGGAGGTGGAATCCTGACTTAAATGCAACGAGTCGGAAAAAATGACTTGTTACCAAAGGACCGTCAAAACACCCCAAATATCAAAACAATTCCCAATACCCATAGTAATACTTCCCGTGACCATCCAAAGAATACTCTTGAACCATCAATGATTTTCAGTTTAGAAAAAATGACAAAAGGGTCTCAAAATTGACAAAAAAATGCCAAAACCTCTATAAATAGAAGCTAACAGCTCATTATCACCATTGTTAATTCAGAAATTGACTAAAATCCAAAACTTCCCCTTTTTGAAAAGAATTGATTCTGGGATCCTTGGTGGACGAAACAACCATCTGCTTGGACCAGGTAAGTATAAACTACCTCATCTTGCAATCTAATTCTTTATTTATGCATTTAGTTTCATTTTCGGGGGGGGTGACCTTCAAAAGGTCGACCCTATTTCCACGTAGGTTTTCCTATGACAACCTACATGTACACTCTCTCTATCTTATGGAAGAATGTGTGTACATGTGACTATCATCACAACAGCCCGCGTGGACCCTCCATTTAGTGTAAAAAAATTTGAAAAAGCAAGAGTTAACCCTCCTAAACTTTGCCCATGTGCAGGATGTATGTGCATTGGAGATAAAGAAAGCATGAGTATATTAGTGCACTGGTTGGGGAAGACCCTAATGTTGTTGCTACATTAATGCAATGTGGATTGTTAAATTTTTTTCTGTGTCTTTTCATGCGATCACAACTTAGGCTACTGAATGCTTTGGTTGACTATTGGCATCCTGATGCAAAGGCCTTTATGCTAGAGGGTCAGTGGTTAGTTCCAACGACAAAGGATATAAACTTTTTGACTGGCCTCTCTAGGAGAGGGGAACCAATCAATTTCCATATGTTCCCCTCTAGGCATCACAATATATCGGAGTTGATTGGAATCCATTGTGAGGCGGGTACAGACCAGACGAGCTCGCAAGTTCTTGTTATCACTCCAAGAAACTCTTCTAGGTTGAGCTCGAAGATGCCTGGTAGCTTAACTTAATCTTATAATGTAGAGGAAAAAGGGATCAAATTGGATGACATTATAAACTCACATTCATTTAGACAACACATAAATCACTTGAAAGATCAAGGCTTTCAACTATGATGCTCAGAAGGTTTTAATCAATGTAGGGAAATACGGAGAAGACTCATTATGCTAACATAAATACCTATACAATAGTATATGTGAATGGCCAGTAATGATAGGTAAGATACTCTTCATCCCAACAAAAACATATATAAGATTTCATATAATATATGGTCAGACATAATAGGTAAATCCTTGCAACTTTAGCTTATGAATGCACTGATAGGATGACAACTATTTGGCATTAAGAAAAACATCAGAAGCAATGTATAAAGTTTAATATATCAATGAAGAGATGGGATGACAACCTTCTGTCATTGAATATATATAAACATAGAAAGAGAAGAGATGAAAAATGAACAAACAAAGTGAAAGAAGCTTGATGTCAAGATGTATTTATGGACCTCTCCAAAGGATGAAATGTAGTTACAAGTCTTCAAGGATCGAACCAAAGTGCTCTGACTATTTTCCCCCCCCTTCTTGCTACCCTTGAACTGATTGGATTTATAGCCTTTACAATATGCAACTGAGATCCTATGAAGGAGGATTGAGAAAACTAAAAATAGAACAAAATAAAACTAATTACAAGACAATAGGAATAGATCCTTTATAAAAGGAATCAAATCATTATCTAAATCTGAAGTCTTCGACAACTACATCAATATTTGACATGATCAACATCCTTCAATGTGATGACAAGGGAGATTAAGATCCTGTTCTGACACCTGGGTATATTTTTAACTAAAAATAGGAAAACTCCTTTATCTTCTTGCTTCAACATATGTCTCAAAAAACTAGAATAGAACACTAAAACTAATCCCTTTAATTACATTCTTGACTTAGAAACCATCCTCGTGCTCTTTGAAAAGACCAAATTGAGATCTGTGCAAAAGAATACCATTCTTCCCTTCTTTGTGCTTTCGGTGGCTTGTGAGTTAAAATTATAACCTATAAGCCAACAAAAGCTCTACTTTTGGTGGCTAATGAATAGTTGAAATGTCCGCCTAAGGCACCAAAAAGTCTGCTTTATAATAGTTCACAAAATTTCATTTTCTTTCAATCTTTTCCTTCTCAAAACAAATCTCTTACCTGTACCAAGTGTTTCTTCAAAAGAAATAAGAAACCATTGTCCTTTTGCAAACATCAATAGATGATGCAATAACAATCATCAACAAGGACTGTGGCTGAAAAAAAAGGGCTATCATCTATTGTATATGGAAAAAATATAGTCGAATCTGGTGCTTCTACAGATTGGAATGTTGCCTAATAACTTTCATCATCTACTTGAGAATATGACCTATCAATATTCGATTCTTATAAGGTCAAACAGGTTTATTACTGCATCATCCTTCTAAAAGAAGCTATAGAAATAGAGTACCTAGGCTGTGATGAAATCTTAGAATCTGGAATAAATATTTTTTTAGAACTCTTTGATACTTGATGTGATTTTCCATGATATTTTGATGAAGATATTTTATATTTCTACTAATGCTCAGTTTCATTTCTCCTATTAAAAGTATCACTGAATTTATTTCCATGATCCATGCGTTGGATGAAGACAATCTGCTCTGGAAGCTATGTATCCAAATACTCATGCATATCTAAACTCCTACACTATTTATGTGCACCTTTCATGTATGGACTGTTGTGTATATGAAACATTTAACAACATTTGTCACTTGCTTGTAGGCAGGAACTACAAAAGCTCCTTTGTATACTACACCCAACTACCCAATACTAGAAGTAGTGAATGATTGAAGTTCATTTCTATGAAACTTGAACAATATCCATTTGTGTTATCATTTGATACTCGGGTAATGGCTCTTTCAATTCTAACCTCACATGATCCACGTGACATTCTAGTGGAATTAATCCCTAGTGAATACCTTTGTTGAATGCCTCCATGATAATCAACACCCTGGTATTAGGATTGATGGTCTATATGCTAAGTCCTTCCAAAGAGTGCCCAATGATAACAAAGACTGGAACAAATATGAGATTAGCCTCCACATTAGTCCCAACATCATATTCATCAATATGGAGGAGAATATACAACATACTGATCATGCCAATATATTGTTTCTCGACAGAGTCGGTGAGCTTGTCGAATTCTAATATCATGGAATCCCATGCTCCTAACCATTACCCAAGCAGGGCTGTCACTGGTAGCGCCATTACTAAACCTGTAAAAAATCAAAACTTTTCTTGACATCTTATAAACCGTCGCCCATAATATTTTCTATGATTTGGAAAAATATTTTCTTGAAATTGGATACTCAGAAGATGGGATTTTATTATAACGTATGTATACTCATATGCATCCATTTGGATTCTACATCGTGGGCCCTAGCAACTTCCTCTGCCATAAAGAGATCCAAAGAATTGGGGACTCTGCATGTATAACCTTGCAGGTTGTCTTTAAATTTTGAAACCTTCTGGCATCTACAATTTCAAATGGGAGAACTTGGCCCTGCTAAAAACCCTATGAAGTTACCATGCTGTCGATTTATTCAATGACTCAACAATTTGGCATCTGATATTACGGTGCCATCGATCTCCATAATTTTGGCAAACAACACGATATTCTTTTTCCTTTGACATATGCATAGCATCTAGATCCTCGTAATCCAGTTTTGAAAGGATAAATAACTTTCATCCTGCAAATCAAACACTTGACAAATAATTCAATTCGATGAAGTGTAGTGAGACACCGACTAGGCATTTGCACTTGTATGTGTTGATTTTTTTGACTTGGCATAAGTCCCTGGATGGTAATAATGACTTGTTGTTCACTCTCTTGATATGTAAAAGATAATTCCTCGATCCTTGATATTTAAAGGATTCTTCCTCATGACTTGGCACTCATTTTGCCATGTGGGACAACTCCACAACAACACTAGACCAAAACAATGTCTAAATGATTGGTATCAAACTCAACAATGTGACAGGATTTGAGATTTTAATGTGATATTAACCTTAGAATTAGCATGAGATTTAGGCTCAGAGTTTGACTTAGCACTGGGCATATAACTTTTGGCTTGACTCATACCTTGATTAGTGACATTCAATATTTAATTAGAAAGTCATAAGAACTGTTGAAACATTTTTTAAAGTTTTTATCTCTAAGACCAAAACTTTTCTTTTTCGGGTTTTGGCTTTTCATAAAGCATAACCCTCTCTATCATTTCCAAAATCCTAGTACCGAAATCCTGACAAGATTTATTCTTTAAATAATCAACGACAAAAAAATCAAAAGTGTTTTAAAAGTCTCGACGCGCATTTTGTAAATTTATTTTTAATCACGATAAACTTAAAACCTAAAGGAGTTAAGACTAACTTTAAAAAAAAAAATCGGTATTCAGGGTTTACTGAGAACATATGTTTTAATACATATCTAATCGCAGAATCTTGATCCCCGATTTCCCAAAAAATGGAAATTAGTAATTATTAAATATTAAGTTAATCTTATCACAATTTCGGGATTCAGGGTTCAACAATAACATACCTCTTGTCAACATGATCCTCGAAATCCCGAAACACGAAGTATCGACTCACAATTTGTGTTTATACTAAATTAACTTTGTTTTGGAAGCACAATTAATGACAATCAAACTTCTTAGGTTTGTTCGTGTTTCGATTTCCGTTGAATGAAATCTTCTGAATTTTGAATTCAAAAGTGCCAAAATACGACCATATTAATAAATAGATAACTGAAAAATGTTGTGACACTAATGCATATCTTAGAAATATTCTTTGCATTAAATGTAATTAATTACAGGTCAGTTGCATAAGTATTTTCGTCATAAAACGAGTTTAAGGCGAATTAAAAGTCTGTGTTCCAAAACCTTTGCTTGTTCTGTCTTTCAAGGGTAATTCGCATTCAGCCAAGCTCATATGCTTATTTTCTGTGATAGGTTTTCCATCTAACATAGAGCTATGGCACCAAAGAAGATTGAATATACAGAGGAGATGCGTAACCCAGAAGGAGATATCATATCCGACACTATGCCACACACCATCGAATCAATTAAATCCTGGATAGAAATCTATGAACTCCTGGATTACGAAATAAAAAATTCTCCTGATGATTTTGAGAATCACCTTCGAGATATAGCAGAATCAGAGCTTCATAAGATCGTAGCACACCCTCGGCTCATGGCATACAACGACATGATCAATTGGGTCTTGGAGAAGTTTGATATCCAGACAAGAAGCATTTTAAATGATCAGGCGGTCATTGTCAGCTCATTCAGGCTAGAGCATATACAAGTAATGTACAAACTCTCACCAAATCCTAAGTACATTTATAATGCCGAATTTACAGCTGAGTTTCAAAGGAAAGAATGTACTGAGGCAGATCAAACATATCCTGATTTTATTAAAGGATGGTAGAGATGTCCATCAAAATTTAGGGCCGATACCTATGGAATTTATGCCACAACATCTTTGAATGATTACGTGGTCTATGTAGCCATTATGCTGTGTAGAATCTTCGGGAAAATGAATCCCTGCCATTTCCCTGCAGAATGGGTGCCCCTTTTAGAAGAAGCATCAGAAGGATACACTTTTAACTGGAGCAAGATTTTGTCTGATAACCTAGCTTAAGAGGTTCCAAATTATAGAGTTGCAAGATCTAAAGGTCAGCCAGTGGCATTTTACATGTTGGTGTACATAATGGATGCAATCTGCTTTGTGACTCCATTTCCCCTGATGAATTGGAGTTTGAACATAACCTACCACAAACCCATTCACGAGTATCACTCTATGTTATGGAAAGAAAATGCTAAGAATATGTTTTATGAAATTTGTCATTTCATAGTAATTTTAATGCATAAAATGTTTTATGGCTGTGAACCCCCTCACATTGTTGAGACAGTCTCAGAAAACCTCAAAGCAATAGCTAATTGGTTCATTGATGAAAACTTCTCTTACATTAGGGTTTATGGGTGCTCAATCCCCCCTCATGCGCTTCCAAAAGTCCTCCCGAACAGACTGGTGTGTAGAGAGGTAGCACACCAAATAGTTAAATGTGGTATTGGAATAGATCTAAAGGCAACTCAAAAGAAGTCCTGGCCAATCTTCCCTATACATATCAGGAAATTTTCATTGCAAAACCTAGGCCATTCTAAAGTGGAAGATGAAGCACTAGAAGAAGTTAAATTGGTAAATATCGAACATAAAAAACATGATTCTTATCAACTAGTGAACAGACATTTGATGCACTGCACTATGAAAGCTTATGAACACAAAAAGTTTGTTTATGATGATATATTCAAAGAGGTTAAAGCCTATGCAGAGGTATTGAACAGGGTACAGGCCTTATCACCCGACTTACAGATTGGTTTCATGTCCTTCCAAAGTCATAGGTGAAGTTGTTTGCCAAAGATTTTGCAGGGTGAATTCATGACCCCCCCTCCAAAGCAAGAAGGGCCTCCCCCAGGTTTTGAAACAGAGTTACAGGATACAACAACTACAAAGGAAAATATGAAGGAGATTGAAATGCCTTCACAAGAAACAAAAGTTCCTCAGACAGATAAATCTGAGTCAAGGAAAGATAAGGAGTTGGAATCATCCCCATAAATCCCTGAGGATTTTCTCAAAAGACTAGGAGGAACAACATCAATGGAGCCTGAAGTCCTATTACTTCTTTGACCCCTTTGAAGTCTACTTGTGGTAACCCCCAAATGAAATTCCTATACGTTAATGATCTCAAACCTATTTCTAGGGATGAGATTCCTTCCTTTGATTACTTTTTCAGTAAAAATAGGAAGGCTATCCTAAAACAGGAAATGCATCCAAGAGGAGACATGATGATAAAAAAACACAAGATCATTGTAGATGGACAAAAACTTGAAGAGGGGGGATTCTCTACAGAAATAGTAGGCACAATGGGAGCCTTAGCATCGACAAATTTATACTTTGTGGGTAATTTGAGAACTATGTTGCAGCAGAAAGATCAGATGATATCTCAGATACAAAGTCAATTAAAGGAGACTGAAACAAGTATCATTCGAGAGATAAACAAGGGTCTAGAATGAGCCAGATTCAATGACATTCAAGAGATTCAAAAAATGAAAGAAATCTTAGATGAAGCAAACCTGAAGATACAGGTCAGTCAAGCACAAATTCTACAACAAGAAGAAATTAATAGACAATTACAAAATAAGATTAATTCCATTCAAAATCAAGTGGTAGAGCTTGAAATCTTCCAAGCCCAGGTGTTGGAAATACATACAAAGATAGAAAAAGAGCAACAAAGATTGTTCTTTAAGCTAGAATTTATTCATAATTACTTTCAGGAAGAAAGTAAATCCTTGGAGAGTATTCTCCTGAAAGAGAGAGAAGTGAAAGTAGCTAGAACAACTTTTCAAAAAGCAGTGGCTCTTTCAACAAAAGAGGAGGTCGGGGAGACTCAAAATCTATCCGTTTTAGAGAAGATTAAAGGTGATATAATACTCAAGGTGTGGGAGGCAAACCTCGTAGAAAACAAGAGAATAACCACAGATGTTAGTGACAACTATCAATGAATTTTTGACCTTTTAGAGAAAGCTTCATTGAACATTGGAAGAAACAATTGTCCGAGGTTGTTAGGAGAAATTACCATTGGTAAGCATCAATTAAGATTCAAGGAGGATCTAGAAGAAATTCAGGTAGAGATCCCACAAATAAAGGTAATCAATGTCACTCAAATTGACAAATGGATAGTGATGTCGAACTTAAAGTTACAACCTATTAAGTTAACGAGAAAGGTAATCGAAGACCGTCTACCTGAACTATAAAGAAAGTTCTTCCTATTTGAGGTGAAAGATATTCCAGAAGCTCCCAAAGTTTTGGTGCAGTTTCTGGGAAAATGTATTCGCTCTCTTAAAACATAAGAAGGAAGTTCATTAACAACGACATAAAGTATTACTTTGAAAATTTCATCATCAAAATTAATCAAAGAAGATAAAGATAGAAATATAAACAGTTCAATATTTCACATTCATGTAACCGTTAGTCTTCGGAAGTTAGTTAATTACCAACAGAAAAGAAAAGTTTGGTGATCATGTATAAATATAATTTCACAAGACTGAGAAGAGGCTTTTTGTCTTTTGGGAGCCAATTGTATTAGAAGTTTTCCGATTTACAGTGATATAGATAATGCAGAAGAGATTTTGAATTATGTCAACTTGAAGCTGTGTGTTCCTTTACTCTATTTTCAATATCTTTCAACATCTTTATTTTCATGTCTTTCTAATGAATGATCAACTATAGTTTAACTCAAACTTCTATTGTAGTTTGAGTTTATTTGATTATCTAATCATTTACATTTTTTCCTCTGTGATTGCTATCAACAGTTTCAAGACCTGTAGGTCATTTGGATGGTTATATTTTTTATTTCATTAGAAATCTCATTTTTCTCTCCTTCTTCTATTATGATATGAAATTCTTTCATGATTAAAGCCTCATATTTTTCGGCAACATTACTTTTGTTAATATTTTACTATTCTCAAATTACTTCAAGTACAGGAAACAATATCTACTATATTGTGTTCTTATTTTGAGTTCCAAAATTCCTTTTCTATTTCATCCCTCAAAACTAGAACAACAAATATTTAAACATTTTATAATTCAACAAAATTTTACTCCCCATGACTATCCCAAATAATAGACAGCCTAACATAGAACTTGGCCTTCAAGATCAAACTAGCATTGCTTTGAACTTATTTAACACTATCCTGCAAACAACAACTACCCGGGTCGAATTAGAACACTTGTGGGTAGTTATCGAGAGAGATATCAGCATCCAAGAACAATGGGAAGCTAGACAGAGACAATTGAGAAACCAACTTTGATTTACCCTTCAGAATTGATTCTTACCCCTTAATTCTCTATATCTTTTCGGATGCCTTGACGGTATACTTTAGAACCTTAAAGTATAAACTCAAGAACAACATCTTTTTGGCACCATTGTCGGGGAATGAAGAAACAAAACTTTTCCCTGGGAAGAACGACATTGACACTTTCTTTCTTTGATAGTGAACAAATATAGAAGAAAAACCTTCTAAGGCTACCTTCATTTTTCACTTGGCGACTCCACGATAAGTAAACTGGATTTTAGCCGAAAGAACACCAGAAAGAACCCGGATGATAAGAAGACCTCACCAGTCTCTGATCCGGAAAATATTTTAAAATCACAAAGATCTCTTAGACAAATCATTTCACCCATATTTATTATTTGTCATCCTGATTTTACGCAGTTGAACGTTAAGGAAACACTTGAGAGATCCATCTCGCTTCCCCTTTCAAGCAATACATTCTCTTTTCCTGAAGTATATACCCTAAACTTCCATGAGCCTTCTCCTCACACACTCCGAGCTTTAGCCTCAAATCCATCAATGGCTGCACATGGAGGCGCAGGAGCTGGGGGCGGTGCCCCAGGAGGACCAGTAGGTGACCAAGGACCTCTTCCTGGAATCTTTTCTAAGGTAGCTACCAGATATGCCCCCTTTGTCCTCCCAGTTCCCCTACACGACCTTCCCAAAAATTATATGAAAAGCCTTCCCAAATTTATAGGGGAAGGAGATTTAACCACTCAAGAACACATAAATTTCTTTGACCAATTTGTCGACATCCTTGGAATCGAACACGAATATGTCTATTCTAGACTCCTCGTTCATACTTTCGAAGGACAGGTGAGGACCCAGTTCCGAGCCTTAGCAGCAAGATCTTTAAGATCTTACGAAGAACTTGAAAATGATTTTATTAGACAATGGGAGGAAAGGAGAGACAACCTCTATTACTTAACTGAATTCAGATCCCATAGAAAGAAAAACTCAGAATCAGTTCTTGAGTTCACGCAAAGGTTTAACAAGTTGTATAATAAAATCCCAATTGAGGTCAAACCATCTCAACCCACAACAAAGGTGACTTTCACTGGAGCCTTTGATCCTGATTTTGCTCTATTATTGAGAGAAAGGAGATCAACATATCTCATGAAAATGCAAGATGATTCCCTAGAAATCAAATCAAACATGATGGCATCAGGGAAATTAAAAGAAAAAATAGAAACCGGGAACAAAGAAAATAGGAAATTCAAAGAACAAGATGGATCCTCAGGATCGGGGAAATCCTCGGGAGATAAAATAGACGAGATGGCTAAGGTAATTAGAGAAATTTCAAATAAGATCTCAAAAATGGAACTAGATAAATAAAAAAGAGATCATTTTCCTAGGAAGGATTTTAGAAGGAATCCTGATCCTCAGGCCCGACAAAAAACAATTAAGAATGAGGATCAAAAAATCCCAACCCCCTTCAAAAGTGAAAACTCTATTGGAGAGGAAGACCTAGAAGATTTTGAAGAGTTAGATGAGGATATAAATAATCTTGGCGACGATAGTAAATCACCCTATTTATCAAGACAAGATTATGAAAAATCCTTAAATAAAGAAATTAGATCAAAAGACGATGTTAGCAACGATACTTCTGAAGATTTGACCTATCAGGGTATCACAGGTGATATTATAGTTGAACTACACGAAAAATACAATTTAAGACCTAGGAACAAGACTCTTCCAACCACCCCAACAAAAAAGATCTTGCCTAGGGGCGAAACTAATGAAGCGGCTCCAAAGGTTGCTGAGAAACAGACTGCAAAAAACCACATTGTTGACACGCAACCTATCAAGTCAAAGTCAGTAGGAATACCTGCCGTGAAAACACAGGTCCCTGTGAGTGAAACCAAATCCACACCATAAAGAAAAGCTGAAAAAAAAGGAATGGAGGCCCCAGACATAGAGAGTGACAAGGCCCTGGGAAATTTTAGTCTGGAAAATGAAATAAACAAAATCAAAATCCCTATCCCACTCGTTGAACTGGCTAAAAATCCCATATAAAGAAAACTAATTGCCAAGATGATTAGATTTTCAGAAGACGAAATCCAAGCCGATGTCATCAACTTAGAAGATGACAAGCCGAACATAGTTTTTGGTCCACATTTTGAAGGTGCAAAAGACATTGTTGGCCCCTTCTATATCATGTTAACCTTGTTCAACCACCTACTCCATAACTGCATGCCTGATTCTGGAGCATCCCACAATGTGATGACTAAAGCCATTATGGATAAATTAGGTCTCGAAATCACTAGGACTTATGGAGATTTATATTCATTTGATTCAAGAAAAGTGAAATGCATAGGCATGATTAAAGACCTGGTGGTAAATCTGGCAAAAATACCCGCAAAAAGAATTCTTATGGATGTAGTGGTCACCGATATCCCTCCAAAATATGGTATGCTGTTATCTAGGTCATGGGGTGCCAATCTTGGATGATCTCTCCAGCTTGACATGACATATGCTACGATTTCAGTTTTTGGAGGACAATACACGCATCTATATAGAGAAACTAGGTTGGCATTCACAATAGGTGATCCACATAACCCAAATAACCACCCTGTATATATTGTTGATCAAGATTTAGGTAGTTGTATTTTATCCATTGATGATGATATTAAGGTAGGTATAGACTAAAATTTTATAGAAGGAAAAAAAGAAGGAAAAAATTAAAAAAAATGTATATAGCTCTGGTGTGTGGAAGATGTTTTTTGACGGTGCTTCATCCTACTTTGGAGCTGGAGCTGGGGCACTCCTTGTGGCTCCTGATAATCAATTCATAATTTCCTTTTCCTACATACTACAGTGGAATGAGGACCACACTAATAATTTATGTGAGTATGAAGCCTTAGTGTTAGGATTAGAAGCCGCTAGGAGAATGAAAATAAAAAACCTCAAAGTCTTTGGTGACGCCACTTTAATCATAAAATAGGTAAACTGACAGTACCAAGCCAAACATCCTAGGTTGAGGTCATATAGGAATTGCATCTGGGATCTGATCGATAATTTCTTCTCCTCTATCAAGGTTCATTTCATTCCAAGAACTGAAAACCAACATGTTGATGCGTTAGCGAAAGAAGCCTCAACATTCACACCTCCCACCATGTTTAAACTAAAGTACCACATACAAATGAGGCACCGACCTTCTATACCGAATAACATATAGCATTGGCAAGTATTTGAGGATGATGAACAGCTTCACAAATTTTTAGAATCAATAGATGAGTTTGTTGAAATGCACGTTGACCAAGAAAACCAAAATGATCCTATTTGGATCATGCAGGAAGGGGAGGATCCTAAAGAGTTCCACGATAAAATAGTGAATCACCGAATGTTTTTTCTTAAAAATAACTAGATCCCCAAGGGCATGATTCTCTTGGAAAGATTATTCAATCAAGATGATATCCCTTCAATATCCACTCTACAGCCTCAACCTGAAGAGGTTGAAGACTCTGACATAGGTACTAAAGAAAACCCTCGGTTGGTGAAACTATCCAAATATCTGTCCCTAGAAACCAAAAGTAAATACGTGGAGTTTCTTAGAAAGTACAAGGACGCTTTTGCTTGGTCATATGAAGAGATGAGAACCTATGACACCACTGTGTGCAAGATACCAGATATATAAAATATGCAGAACAGAAATAAAATGCTAGAAATGGCAGAATAACAGTAAAATATCCAGTATAATCTTCACAATACACAGAAATGATATACAAAATAGCAATAGAAATAGCACTTTGATTCAAAAAGAAATGTTCATAGGCCTCTTTGAGGGGGAAACCTCTAGTCAAGCAGCGCTCTGTTACAATAATCTCCAAGCTAGGGTTCTCATACCCTCGACCCTTATTTATACTAAATATGTTTATTAAGAGAAGCATCTAGGGGAAGATCCTTCTAGAAGCGGAAGCTTCTATTAGGTCTTCTTACATCCGCCTTATTCTATTTTATTGAAAGGCCTTATTAATATTGACCTTTATTACATCTGAATACATTGATCTACCTATGTGTGGGTTAGGACCTTAACATGTACTCCCCCTTAAAAAAACCTTGTCCTCAAGGCTTGAGATGTGGAAACTGCTGCAGAATGGTAGTTGGTTCCCAAGTGGCATCTGCTGGAGTCATATCTTTCCATTGTACTAGAACTTCCTTGATGGTTCTTTGACACAGGTGACGCTCACGCTGGTCCAAAACCACTTCTCGATGTAGCCAAATGGATCCTTCTTCAGCTAACTCTGGAAGGTTGGTTTGAATTTGGCACCTGGTTCCAATCACCTTCTTCAAGCATGAAACATGAAAA
>JASDQU010438496.1:96032-118812 GCA_032191745.1 Picea mariana
AATTAGACTGTGTGATGATTTCAGAAATCTAAATAAGTCCTCCCTCAAAGACAATTACCCCCTACCCAAAATGGATCACATTTTAGAAAAAGTAGTTGGGGCAAATAGGATGTCGATGATCGATGGGTTTTCCGGGTACAATCAAATTGCCGTCAGCGAACATGATAAAAAAAAAAACAACCTTCACCACACCGTCGGGTACATTTATGTATGACAAGATGCCTTTGGGTTTAATGAATGCAGGTGCTACTTTCCAACGTGCTATGGATATCGATTTCATTGGCGAAAGGGACAAATTTGTGGTTATCTATCTTGATGATCTAACCATTTTTTCTAAATCTGATGAAGATCATCTGATACATCTCAAGCAAACGTTTGAGAAATGCCGCAGGTTTGGTTTGTCTTTAAACCCCAAAAAGTCTCACTTTGCTATGCAAGAAGGTAAACTCTTGGGCCATATTGTGTCTTGAGATGGAATTAAAATTGATCCTAAAAGAGTTGAAGCTATAGACACAATAAATATCCCTAGGAATGTAAAAGAGATTCAGTCATTCTTAGGAAAAATAAATTTTTTGAGGAGATTTATTCCAAACTTTGTTGAAATCATGAAATTGATCACAGATATGATAAAGAAAAACAATGAAATGAAATGGACAGTAGAAGCCAAAGCATCATTTGCACACATCAAGAAGGTTATAAGTGAGGCACACATACTAGCAAGCCCTGATTATCTAAAGGATTTTTCTTATTTTCACATTCGCCTCCAAACACACTTTCCGCAGTACTCCTCTAGAAAAATGAAGAAGGTTTCGAGCAACCGATAGCCTTTTTTAGAAAAAGTCTTAGAGACGTTGAACTCATATATGATATAATGGAAAAACAAGCATATGTTATGGTGCAGGTGTTAAAGTCTTTCAGAACCTACGTGTTGCATTCCAAGGTAATTGTGTACATACCCACCAACTTCATTAAAGACATTTTAGTTTAGTCCAACAATGATGGCAAAAGAGGACAGTGGTTTGCCAAAATTCAAGAATTCAACCTGGAGATAAAACCAACGAAACTAGTAAAGGGACAAGGTTTGGCTAAACTCTTAGCTGAATCAAATTTCAGAGCTCTCAGAATAAATGGCCTATAAGGAGGTGAAGAGTGTGAGTACATGAACGAGCTCGATGAACAAATAACTGGAATCAGAATCGAAGAGAAGTTTTCTTCATCAGATTGGTACAAAGACATAGTGTCTTACTTGTTGATCTTGAAGTGCCTGAGTGACTTACGCCCATATAAATCTAGAACGCTAAAGCTACATGCAGTCAAGTACTGTATATCCGAAAGACAATTGTATTGGAAGGACCCACTTGGATTCTTGTTGGTTTGTTTTGTGGAATCAGAAACAGAGAAGGTCATAAGCCAATTTCATGAAGGAGTGTGTGGAGGACATCACGCCTGGAGGGAAACGACTTATAAGATCTCAAGGGTAGGACATTATTGGCCCAAACTTTCTCAGACGTCAATGCCAAGGTCCAAGTCTGCAACCCTTGCCAATTGTTTGCAAGCAATCATAAACTCTCAGCGATGTCGTTGGTTCCGGTCAAAATGGAAGCTCCTTTTCAGCAATGGGGATTAGATTTCATAGGAAAAATTAATCCTCATTCTAGCACTCGACATAAATGGATCCTGACTGCTACAGATTACTTCACCAAATGGGTGGAGGCTATTCCAAATAGAATGGATACAGATTTGGTGGTAATAGATTTCTTAGAAGAGAAAATTTTGTCTATATTCAGCTACCCCCAAAAGATAGTCACAGATAATGCCCAGGCCTTTAAATCTATGGCTATGGTCAGTTTTTGCCAAAAGTACAATATCGTGCTTGGTCATTCCACGACATATTACCCCCAGGGAAATGGGTTGGCCGAGTCTTCAAACAAGAGCCTAATCAATATAATTAAGAAAGTGTTGAGCGAAAACAAGAAATCTTGGCATGTGCATTTGAAATATGCTTTGTGGGAAAATCAGATAGGCACGAAAAAGTCTATCGACACTTCTCCTTTCCAAATGGTGTATGGGACCGATGTAGTATTGCCTATAAATCTAGCTCTTCCCATAATGAAACTTTGGCAAGATGAGAAGGAAGAACCAAATCATGTCATAAGAAGAATAAACCAGCTGATTGAAGTCCAATATCACAGGGCCAAGTGGACGAAAGGTTGCAGAAATACCAGGACGACATGAAAGCGCTATTCTATTGTAAGGCCAAAGACAAAGATTTTCTCCCCAGAGATTTGGTTTTAAAATGGGATGCTAGGAAGGAAGACTCGGCAAAACATGGTAAATTCGATCACATCTGGTATGGACCGTTCAAGGTTACAGCTCCTGAAGGAAAAAAAAAATATTTCTGTTAGAGAATTTGGACCGTAAAATCCTCAACACCCCTATCAATGGGCGTTATTTAAAACACTATATGAAATAATTGGTTTCCAAAATCCCCATTGTATATACCGGTTTGTGTTTTTTTTTTTATTTCACAATTTTCTTTGGTAAGTTTACGTTCGTCAAAAATAAAATAGGTCAATGTTTTTCTAGTAGGAATAAAAAAATTTCAATGCTTTTAAAGCCCTGATACTTTTCGTATTGTTCCTTTACAGGATCCCATCTTACAGCCCAAACAAGCGAAAGGAGAAAATAGATGACCATATATCGGAAGATAAATTTGCTGAAAACATGTGATAGAAAAGATTTTTCATTATTTCAAAAGAGAACGAAAATGGTAAGGCAAAGGTGCGAATTCCAGAGAAGTCTATTTTTCAAACAAGGGTCTCTAAAGTGTAGTGATGGTCTTGTAAGTGTGATATGTCACTAAAAGAACAAGTTCTTACTTTGGGTCCTAGAAATTTCATTTAGATAAAGATAAGAGGTAATTAAAATATACAGAGAGAGTAAAGCGTCTCTGAGAAAGGGTTCTAAGAGTTGGGTTTAATCCATGACCCCTATTTTTTGATTTCCAGGTCTTTCTCTATCGCCTCTTTCTACCCTCAAATTTTTCCTTCTTAAAAAAAAAAGCATCTTTCTTGGTTTCCCACAGAGGAAAAAGAGATTATGTATTAGCTTTGGAAGCTAGAAAACAGATGTTAAAAGGTAAACTAGTCATCATAAATCCTCACTCTTTGACTAAACAAAGTTATGCGTAGGCTGATCCTAACTCTCCTAGGTTTCTTAACAATTTCTAAGGATTAAGGCTTGCTCAAAGGAAGGCCCCTGGAAGTAATCTTTCCCTTTTTCCCTATGGGTTAAGGTGCTTTGAAACTTAAGAAAAGGTTGGTCCAGGGTAATCAAAGCATGTTGACAGACCTCAACTGCAAAATTTTACACAGGTATCATCCCTGGTATACTTAGTACCACTGATTGCCCCCACTTCGTGTTCAAAAAGTAAAATATAAGACAGATGGTGAAAGGAAATTCATATTTGATTTCCCCCATCTAGTCCAAAAAGATGATGAAAGGAAATTCATAAATGATTTCCTTTGTCTCAGTATTTAAATGCATAATTATGATTCGAAGTGGTGAAAGGAAATTCAGTAAAAAGGGATAGATAACTTCACCGGGGTACTGAATAGGCTCGCTAGAAGTGAAGCAATATCTGAGGTATCTGTAAGGATGTCATACATAAATTTCACTCTACTCTGGTTACAAGCCTTTTCGAAACCAAATCTACATCCCAAGTTCAGACAGGGCTCCCCGATTAAAAGCATGAAATTTACTTCGTTTGATGCAAGCCAAAAGCCACAAGATCTATTGGATTTCCTAGGATTGTTTTGATTATCTTAAAGAAGACCTAAATTCAATAGCGAGAAGGAGAAGATCATGAATGAGATTGCAGCTAAGTTTACAACATTGGGAGTTTTGAAAAGCTTTTCAGAAGTAAAGATGAAATCTCTTTTTCCATCTGTATCACCGTCCTAAGAAAGTTTCATAGAAATAATCCTTTGACTCCATTTACCTAATAAAGTCAATAAGTCTACTCGTTCTCCTCATCCCACAAGGAGATGAGGTCCCCAATTGGAGCCTATGTTGAAACATTTTTTAAAGTTTTTATCTCTAAGACCAAAACTTTCCTTTTTCAGGTTTTGTCTTTTCATAAAGCATAACCCTCACTATCATTTCCAAAAGCCTGGTACTGAAATCCTGACAAGCTTTATTCTTTAAATAATCAATGGGAAAAAAATCAAAAGTGTTTTAAAAGTCCCGACGTGCATTCTGTAAAGTTATTTTTAATCACGATAAACTTAAAACCTAAAGGAGTTAAGACTAACTTTAAAAAAAAAATTCGGGATTCGGGGTTTACTGAGAACATATGTTTTAATACATATCTAATCGTGGAATCCTGATCCCTAATTTCCCAAAAAAATGGAAGATAGTAATTATTAAAGATTAAGTTAATCTTATCGCAATTTCAGGATTCAGGGTTCATTGATAACATACCTCTTGTCAACATGATCCCCGAAATCCTGAAATGTGAAGTCTCAACTGATAATCTGTGTTTAGACTGAATTAACTCTATTTTGGAAGCATGATTAATGACAATCAAACTTCTTAGGTTTGTTTGTGTTTCGGTTTCTGTTGAATGAAATCTTTCGAATTTTGAATTCAAAAGCGCCAAAATACGGCCATATTAATAAACATATAACTGATAAATGTTGTGACACTAATGCGTATCTCAGAAATATTCTTTGCATTAAATGTAATTTATTACAGGCCAGCTGCGTCAATATTTTCGTCTTAAAACAAGTTTAAGGTGAATTAAAAGTTTGTGTTCCAAAACCTATGCTTGTTCTATCTTTCAAGGGTAATTCGCATTTGCCCAAGCTCATACGCTTCTTTTCTGTGATAGTTTTTCCATCTAACATAGATCTATGGCACCAAAGAAAGAAACGAAGAAGAGTGAAGATATAGAGGAGATGCGTAACCCAGAAGGAGATATCATATCCGACACTACGCCACATGTCATCAACTCAATTAAATCCTAGAGAGAAATCTATGAACTCCTGGATTACAAAATCAAAAATTCTCTTGCTGATTCCGAGAATCACCTTCGGGATATAGCAGAATCGTAGCTTCATAAGATCGCAGCATGCCCTCGGCTCATGGCATACAACGACATGATCAACTGGGCCTTGGAGAAGGTTGATATCTCGACAAGAAGCATTTTAAATGATCAGGCAGTCGTTGTCAGCTCATTCAAGCCAAAGCATATACAAGTAATGTACAAACTCTCACCAAATCCTAATTACATTTATAATGCTGAATTTACAACTGAGTTTCAAAGGAAAGAAACTAGTGAGGCAGACCAAACATATCGTGATTTTATTAAAGGATGGTGGAGATGTCCATTGAAATTTAGGGCCGATACCCATGGAATTTATTCCATAGCATCTTTGAACGAGTACATGGTCTATGTAGCCATTATGCTGTGTAGACTCTTTAGGAAAAAGAATCCCTGCCATTTCCCTGTAGAATGGGTGCCCCTTTTAGAAGAAGCATCAGAAGGATACACTTTTAATTGGAGAAATATTTTTTCTGATAACCTAGCCCAAGAGGTTTCAAATTACAGAGTTGCAAGATCTAAAGGTCAGCCAGTGGCATTTTACATGTCAGTGTACATCATGGACGTAATCTTCTTTGTCACTCCATTTCCCCTGATGAATTGGAGTTGGAACATAACCTACCTCGAACCCATTCACGAGTATCACTCTCTGCTATGGGAAGAAAATGCTAAGAATGTGTTTTACGAAATTTATCATTTCATAGTAATTCCAATGCATAAAATGTTTTATGGCTGTGAACCCCCTCACATTTCTGAGACAGCCTCAGAAAACCTCAAAGCAATAGTTGACTAGTTCATTGATGAAAGCTTCTCTTACATTAAGGTTTATGGGTGCTCAATCCCCCCTCATGCGCTTCCAAAATTCCTCATGGACAGACTGGTGTGTAGAGAGGTAGTGCAAAAAATAGTAAAAGGTTGTATTGGAATAGAGATAAAGGAAGCTCAAAATAAGTCCGGGCCAATCTTCCCTGTACATATCGAGACATTTTCATTGAAAAACCTAGGCCATTCTAAAGTGGAAGCTGAAGCACTAGAAGAAGTTAAATTGGTAAATATCGAACATAAAAAACATGATCCTTATCAACTAGTGAACAAACATTTGATGCACTGCACTATGAAATATTATGAACACTAAAAGTCTATTTATGATGATATATTCAAAGAGGTTAAAGCCTATGAGGAGCTATTGAACATGGTACGGGCCTTATCACTCGACTTACAAACTGGTTTCATGTCCTTCCAAAGTCACAAGCGAAGTTGTTTGCCAAAGATTTTGCAGGGTGAATTCACGACCCCCCCTCTAGAGCAGGAAGAGCCTCTCCCAGGTTTTGAAACAGAGTTACAGAATACAACAACTGCAAATGGAAATATTAAGGAGATTGAAATGCCTTCACAAGAAACAGAAGTTCCTCAGACAAAGAAATCAAAGTCAAGGAAAGATAAGGAGTTGGAAACATCCCCAGAAATCACTGAGGATTTTCCCAAAAAACTAGGAGGAACAACATCAATGGAGCTTGGAAGTCCTATTACTTCTTTGACCCCTTTGTAGTCTACTTGTGGTAACCCCCAAATGAAATTCCTATACGTTAATGATCTAGAACCTATTTCTAGGGATGAGATTCCTTCCTCTGATTACTTTTTCAGTAAAAAGAGGAAGGCTATCCTAAAACAGGAAATGCATCCAAGAGGAGACATGATGATAAAAAATCACAAGAGCATTGTAGATGGAAAAAAACTTGAAGAGGGGTAATTTGCTATAGAAATAGAAGGCACAATGGGAGCCTTAGTATCGACAAATTTATACTCTGTGGGTAATTTGAGAACTATGTTGCAGCAAAAAGATCAGATGATAGCTCAGCTACAAAGTCAATTAAAGGATACTGAAACAAGTATCAGTCAAGAGATAAACAAGGGTCTAGAACGAGCCAGATTCAATGACATTCAAGAAATTCAAAAAATGAAAGCAAGCTTAGATGAAGCAAACCTGAAGATACAAGTCATTCAAGCACAGGTCCTACAACAAGAAGAAATGGATAGACAATTACAAAATAAGATTAATTCCATTCAAAATCAAGTGGTAGAGCTTGAAATCCAAGCCCAGGTGTTGGAAATACATACAAATATAGAAAAATATAAAGAGGGAGTGTTGTTTAAGATGGAATTTACTCATAATTACTTTCAAGAAGCAAGTAAATCCTTGGAGAGTATTCTCCTGAAAGCGAGAGAAGTGAAAGTAGCCAGAACAACTTTTCAAAAAGCAGTGGCTCTTTCAACAAAAGAGGAGGTCGGGGAGACTCAAACACTATCTGTTTGAGAGAAGATTAAAGGTGATATAATACTCAAGGTGTGGGAGGAAAACCTCACAGAAAAAAAGAGAATAACCAGAGAGGTTATTGACGACTGTCAAGGAATTTTTGACCTTTTAGAGAAAGCTTCATTGAACATTGCAAGAAATAACTGTCAAGGGTTGTTAGGAGAAATTAACATTGGTAAGCATCAGTTAAGATTCAAGGAGGATCTGGAAGAAATTCAGGTAGAGGTCCCACAAATAAAGGTAATCAATGACACTCAAATTGACAAATGTATAGTGATGTCGAACTTAATGTTACAAACTATTAAGTTCATGAAAAAGATAATCAAAGACCATCTGCCTAAACTACAGAGAAAGTTCTTCCTATTTGAGGTGGAAGATATTCCAGAAGCTCCCAGAGTTTTTGTGCAGTTTCTAGGAAAATGTATTCGCTGTCTTAAAACAAAAGAAGGAAGTTCATCAACGAAGACATAAAGTATTATTTTGAAAATTTCATCATCGAAATTAATCAAAGAAGATAAAGATAGAAATACAAACGGTTGAGTATTTCACATTCATGTAATCGTTAGTATTCGAAAGTTAGTTAATCACAAACAAAAAAGAAAAGTTTGGTGATCATGTATAAACATAATTTCACAAGACTGAGAAGAGGTTTTTTGTTTTTTGGGAGCCAATTGTATTAGAAGTTTTCCGATTTACAGTGATACAGATAATGCAGAAGAGATTCTGAATTCTGTCAACTTGAAGCTCTGTGTTCCTTTACTCTGTTTTCAATATCTTTCAACATATTTCTTTTCATGTCTTTCTAATGAATGATCAGCTATAGTTTAACTCAAACTTCTATCGTAGTTTGAATTTATTTGATTATCTAATCTTTTACAGTTTTTCCTCTGTGATTGCTATCAGCAGTTTCAAGACCTGTAGGTCATTTGGATGGTTATATTTTATATTTCATTAGAAATCTTGTTTTTCTCTCCTTATTCTATTATGATATGAGATTCTTTCATGATTAAAGCCTCATATTTTTTGGCATCATTACTTTTGTTATTATTTTACTATTCTCAAATTACTTCAAGTACATGAAACAATCTTTATTGTATTGTGTTATTATTTTGAGTTCCAAAATTCCTTTTCTATTTCATCCCTCAAAACTGAAACAACAAATCTTTAAACATTTTATAATTCAATAAAATTTTACTCCCCATGACTGTCCCAAATAATAGACAACCTAACATAGAACCTAGCCTTCAAGATCAAACTAGCGTTGCTTTGAACTTATTTAACAGTATCCTGCAAACAACAACTTCTCGGGTCGAATTAGAATGCTCGTGGGCAGTTATCGAGAGAGATATTAGCATCCAAGAACAATGGGAAGCTAGACAAAGACAATTGAGAAACCAACTTTGATTTACCCTTCATAATTGATTCTTACCCCTTAATTCTCTTTATCTTTTTGGATGCCTTGACGGTATACTTTAGAGCCTTAAAGTATAAACTCAGGAACAACAAGAACTGAGGGGATAGAATATAGGTTTGGTGGCATGTGTACATGAGCTAGGGATTTGTCTTAAGTTTAGAATCATTAGAGCACCCACCACTTCATATTTTATTTTAATAATAGTAACAATTTCGAGTTTAAGGAAGCATAAAAATAGGGTTTAAGCAGTACTAACAATGTGTGTTTATGAAATGCAGGTTAAAGATAAAGTCACAAGAGTCCAAATAAAACATGATCAGTGAAGACCTAATCAGGAATTTGAATATATGAACAATGACAAATGGCCAAGAAAAATGACAATTTAAGCATGAATGAAAAAAAATGCCTCAAAATTTTCAATTTCATTTGAGGAGATAACAGTGCCGATAAAAAAGATCTTAGACTTAGCACTGCAGACGATCGTGTTGCTCATCGGGCGGATTACTGGGTCTGTGGTTTTGCATCAGAGATCCCATGCATAGATGAACTATGCAGTTCAGGGATTAAATGCACAAATTTTTGTTTGGAGCACCACATTACTAGATTGTGTGAAGAGGCAGCTAACAGATTGTTGGTTTCAGACTCAGAGGAACTTCGAGTTTGGAATGATTCTTTGCTCTTTCTTATTTGCAAGAGTTCCCAGTTTAAGCCCTCGAGAGGCGGTACGAGGGCATCAAGCCTCTCTTCCTGCAATATGTAGATGGGTGGTGTTTCTTCCATGACAAGGGGGAGGAAGGACCAATGCGTCCTTTGATGACAACTTTTTTTCTTGGTTGTCATGACAGATCCCAATCATAGAGGATTACCCTTATGCTGGGATTCACTTCTCGAGAGATCCTAAGATATCGGTGCCTCCTAGTGAGGAGCGAGGAGAGATGGGTAAGCTTGTTTTTGTCTTTTTTATTTTTTGTTAAACATATGTAATTTTTATGTTGGTTTTTATATATATCATTTTTTTTATACCAGAGCATTTGACAGATATGTGTCTATTACATGAAGATGTGGGGCCAGTGCAACCAGCAGATTACACGAGGAACAGGTGATGTCCTCGGCCAGGGGTCGCACCCACCACCGCAAGGGGACCAGTAGCAGTAGGAGAGCTTCTAGGTTGAGAGGGTTTTGAGATGAGTAGAGCAAAATTTTACTTCGCTCACTCGTATAGTCCCCATGGAAGATATTGAGGATCTGCCACCATCTATGCAGCCTCACGTAGTGGGGGCACCATAGACATGGGTCCAAATTTTTTGGCATTTAGCAAACATCGTTGATTATTACAATAGGTCCCATAGGCCCCGTCCTTAGTTAGGCTGGAATTTTCATGTGTCGAGGACACTACTTGTATATTGTTTGAGGGCATAAGCCCCATGACTCATTACTAGTCGTATTCTTGAGGCGTTTTCTCGCACCTATGTACTCTGATGTTTTTGATATTATATATCGATTTTTATGTCTTTTTGTGGGTTTATGGAACACATCTACTTTACAAATGTATTTACATGTGTGTGTGTATTTTTCTTTACATGTGTGCAATATGCCAATCTAATACATGATTATCTAGAGTGTCTGTAACTTGATTCAATCTCCTAGGAACATGGATATATGTAATGTAATCAAAGCTTGATTCTAAGAGACATACCCTAAGGAACCGTCGGTGTAGAGTAGGATCGTAAACATGGTACACTCCATTTAACTGAGACACAACCAGTTGAGCATATAAAAATACCCAGAGGTGAGAAATAGCATGCGACAATGCGTCACACAACAATTCTAGAACTTCACTGTATTTGGCAACATTGTTTGTGGTGTCACCTAAACATATACCTCTTGAAGATAACAACTAGCCTTGAGGTGTGTAGATTGCCCAAGCAGCAGAAGAAAACCTCCGAGTGTGTCAGTTGACACCATCCACAAAACCAACGAACACCTCTGATTCACTTGACATCTGCCACAGTGAAAAAGATGACAACAACACGACATGTCCATAAAACCAAAAAGGGGGTAAAAACTAAAACATGAAAAATGTATAGGAACTATACATATGTTACAAAAATTTACCCAAGGTGACCTACCTATGAGTAATACTTCTTGAGGTAGAGCCCATTTCTAGGCTCCGCCAAAGCATTTCCCTCAAAGTCTACCAGACGATAAGCGCCCTTTTTTAGAACCTCTTTTATGATGAAAGGTCCAAACCACATGAGTTTGAATTTGTCTGCCCCCGAGGAGTCCTTATCCTAGTCATAGATTAGGAAAAGGTCGCCTTTAGAGAAAATATGAGGATGAACAAACCGATCATACTGACACTTGAATTTTTGTTTGTGAGCCTCGTTGGCCAAGGCCGCATCACAACGCTACTCTTTGAGTTGCTCAAGGTATAATAACAGCTCTTCAAGTGGAGAAGTGTTTGAAAGTAACTGTACCGCCAATTTTAGGGACGAGATCTAACATTCTATAGGCAAGACTAATTCCATCCCGTAAATGAGTTGAAAAGGTGAGAAACTGGTTGTAGTCTTAAAAGTCATTCGGTAAGCCCATAATGATGAGTATAACATCAAATACCACTTTGACTTGGCCAAATTGATCATTCACTATAGGATGGTCTTAATAGATTTTTTCACAGCTTCCACCTGACCATTCGCTTGGGGGTATTAGGGTGACAAATGTTCTTTCCACAACCCAAGCTTTGATTTTAATTCAATCATCATTTGGTTCTGAAAGTGACTACCATGGTCAGTGACAATCTCTCTCGCGATGCTGAACCTTGCGATTATTTGGTTGAACAAAAAGAGATCTGTAGTCTCTCCATCATCTTTAAACATTGGCATAGCTTTGACCCACTTCATGAAGTAGTCTACGACTACAATAATATAACGGTTCCCCCTTGCTGAAGGAGGGTTGGATGTAGTGTAAGAAATCTCCCACTTGTTGAAGGGACCAACTGTGATGATAGGAAACATGGGAGTGGGATGTTCCCTCATCTTTTGAGATAAGATATGACACGGCTGGCACTTCTTGACGGATGCGATACAATCTTTGATTAGTGTTGGTTAGAAGTAACTAGCTCATAAAATCTTTTGAGTTGTTGCAAACCTAGACAAATGACCGCCACATGCTCCAATATGGCAATATTTAAGCACGATTTCTACTTCTTCATGAGTGAGGCATCGACGAAGAATGAAATCTACTCCTCGACGATAGAGATTGTCATCGAGGATGAGGTAGTTCTTGGCCTGCTGACATATACGGTGACATTCATCATGAGAAGCAGAGGCAGGGAATTTCAAAGTCTGGAGATAGACAAGTATATCTCCATACCAGGGCTCCAAAGATGCGATCAAAAACATGTCTCCTCTAATAGGCAACTCTTCAGGCATAACCTCATCAGATTCAACCAGAAGTTCCGAGATGAGCTCCGCAAAGACTAGTGACTTTTTGGATTTCTCCAAAACAAAATCTAAGTCAAATTCCTAGAGGAAAACTATCCATCTACTAATCTTCCCACCAATGACACGTTGTGTTAATACGTATTGAAATGGATTCACAATGGCAATGATGGTGGTCTTACGAAACAAAATGTAATGACGGAACCGTTGAATAGCATGAATGACTGCCAATGCCAGCTTTTCAATATGGGAATATTTGAGTTCCGGTCCAACCAGGCCTCGGCTCGGGTAATAAATGACATATTCTGAGAGGAAGTCATCCTCTTGAACTAATACCATACCAATAGTCGACTTTGTCGCAGCCAAGTACAATAAGAAATATTTTTCATAATTGGGTAGTCGAAGCAGAGGGGCAGTTGTGAGGGCATGATTCAATGCTTCAAAGGAGCATTCAGTGGCATCATCCCAATTAAAAGGAATGTCTTTCTTCAGTAAGTGCATAAAGCCTTTTGTGATCTCGGCATAGTTTGCAATGAAACGCCTCAAAAAAATTTCTTTTCCCTATAGACTCTAAAGTTGAAGGATTGTACGTGGGGGGGCAACTGAACTATTGCCTCAACCTTGAGAGGGTAGACCATGATCCTTGTTGTTGAAACTATGAAACCTAACAAACAACCCGACGTCACACAAAAACTACATTTTTTGGGATTCAAGAGAATTCGGAAGTAGCGACATCGCTCAAAGATAAGTTGGAGGTGGGTGGGATGATCAACTCTCTTATGAGAGAGTGATGCTAAATCATCTAAGTAGGCCTCGAAAATATGTTTGAGATCATGGAAAGAAAAAGACATGGCCCATTAAATGGTAGAGCCAACATTTTTCAAACCAAACGACATCTTATGATACGCAAATGTACCCCATCGACAAATGAATGGAGTTTTGTGTTGGTCTTTGAGTTTGATTTGTATCTAATTATATCCCGAAAAACCATCCATGAAAGAAAAGGCCTCTCAACCTACACATTCATTGACTATCTGGTCAATGAATGGTGTGGGAAAATTATCTTTTGGATAGGCCTTGTTCAAATCATGGAAGTCTGTACAAACATGAATCGTACCCTATTTTTTATTAACCGGAACGGGGTTTGAAACCCATTGGGTCAAATGGACGGGGTAGATAAAACCTACCTTGAGCAATTTCTCCACTTCAACCTTAATAGCTACTACTTTCTTAGGATTAACTAGACGAAGCTTCTAGCGAACCGGCTTAGCATTAGGATAAGTCATTATTTCATGTTCAACAATTTTTGGATCGATGCCTGGCATTTCCTCGTAAGACCAAGCAAAAATGTAGGGGAATTCCTTAAATAAATCTATGTAGATTTGAATCTCTTCGAGGGAGCAGTCATCTCCGACGAAAACATTCTCCATGATGCTAGGGGTTCTGGAGATGTTTATAGGTATAGTTTCAGCGATGGTTTCCATATTACCCTCAGCATAAACAACATGTGTAGCCAAAGGATCAATAGGACAAGACCTATCTCCAGTCATAATTAAGGTGAATTCCCCTGCCTCAATTCTGCTTAACTCTGGGAGGAAATAAGATCTGTGATGGAGATCGTCCCAGGGTTTATCCAGACTAGTCATTGCTCCCATGATTGCTTCATCTAAGGTAAACACTAAGTCTAAATAATCTATATCAACGAGGGAACCTTGAGCCCAAATAGGCTCTAGAATTGGATATAACTCCTGTGCAAGAGTCTGATCGGGGATGTGTGTCATGGTTTCGTCCAACGTCTTCTCGATCTAGAGAGGAAGAGATGGGTTTTCAACTTCTTTACCTTTCTCATAGGTTCTTGGATTGTTGTAATCATGTGCTCTAGTCTACATATAAGCATCACCTTTCATCATATACACATTTGTGGATGCAGGATTGTTTGAAGATGGAGGGGGTCCTTGGTTGCCCCCTTTCGTGCTTGTAGAGGCTTGAGTTAGATTTTGGCCATGTTCAAAAAGGTTTGTTAACGCAGCCGACTGCTGCGGTGATAATAACTTTTGGGCCTCTGCAAGTTGAGGGCATTGGTGAGTTGGGTGGTCTTCTGCGCACAGATTACATACGTACCTCAACTTCCTTTTTTCATTATCGCCCTGACCAACATTATTAGTGGGTTTCTTATCCCATTTACCCTTCTTACGCTATTTCTTTTTTCTATTAGGCTATTGGGTGGCCTTCAGATTTGTCGACTGCACATTGTGTACATCCAACATTTGGGTAGAGGGAGAAGCCGGAACAGTAGTCTGGATGGCCCCTGTATGTTGGATAGACAATTGCTGCAATTATTTCGTCAGTTGTTCAACGGGCTTTGTTTGTGCTGAACCAACGATACCATCAGCATGTGGTCCATCTCTCTATCTATTTTTATCAAGTATTTATCATGGCGCATCTAGCAAGATCTCGTACAATAGACCAAACTGAGAATAGATTAGCTCAAGCTGTTGAGCTCTCATGATTACATCTTCTTTGGAAAACACTCCCGACGTCGTGACGTCTTTGGATAACTGTCGGACCAAAGACTTAAGGAACCACTCAAGCATGAATGCTAGTGGGATTGGCACCTTAATCAAACTCTTCCAGCATCTCCATTCTCATATTTGATCAAAGATATGGTCTTCTTTTGTCTGTTTGAAATTGGCCAGCAATTATGTGTTGGCGTCGTATCTCACAGATAATTGGAAATGGTTTAGGAACGCTATTGCCAATTCTCTGAAGGAATAATATCTTGAGAGTGCCCTTCCTAGAGAAAGAATCTGTTAGCCGCTTTAGGATCCGTCGAGACTTGTAATCTAGGTACGATAATGCTTGATACAACTGACTTAAAACTTCATATCCCTTACCACGTAGCATTCCAGATAGTAGTGCCTTACGCCATGAAAATTTTTACTCATAACATTTTCCATATGGTGGTTGATGAGGGCACCTCAACATGTGTAATGTCTTTGGCGTGTTGGAAGTCCATTGGCCATCCCTTTTTGTCTCTATCACCTACTCTTCTTACCACTTTCGACATTCGTTCATTCCAACCACATGGCATTATCCCCTCTTTTCTCATGCAGTTAGGAGGGAAAACCATGTGTGTCAAGGTTTAAGTGGTTGACGCATCTCTCGACTACAATCTCTTGTTAGGGAGTAGTTGGACCTATGCTATGCAAGCAATAGTCACTATAGTTTTTCAGGTCTTCTTGTTTCCACATGAGGGCCAGATCGTGACCATTGATCAGTTGTCTTTCTCCCGTCTTAACCCTTCATTGGGGGCATCCACGGTCCCAATGATTGATAACCTTCAACCCAGTGTTTTCAACATATGGTTTGTTTTGTGCCCACCTTTTATGGGTGCTTTCAATTAACCACCTTCTCAAGGTGATGTTAAGTTCATATCTGACCACCATAAGGTTGAGATTTTCCAAGTTTCATCGTTTTGCACGACTTACTTTATCGATCCATGGATTCTTCCTTCCCCATTGACCATGATGGAAGGGATAGGGAACCATGGTATGTCCATTCCCTTGTCCGTGGAAGAAGTGGCATACTCTTTGGTCTAGCAAGATTTCACCAACCCCGATTTGACTCTCGCACAAGAGTTAGATCCGATTCTAGAGCCTATTTGGGCTCAAGGTTCCCTTGCTGATACAGATTCTTTAGACTTAGTCTTGCCCTCAAACGAATAAGTCATTAAAGTAATGACTAGTCCGTACAAACCCTAGGATGATCTCCATCACAGATCTTACTTCCTCCCAGAGTTAAGCAGAATTGAAGCAGGGGAATTCACCTTGACTATGACTGGAGATAGTTGTTTATGCCGAGGGTAATATGGAAACCATAGCTGAAACTATACCTATAAACATATACAGAACCCCTGGCATCATGGAGAATGGTTTCGTTGGAGTTGAATACTCCCCCGAAAAGATTCAAATCTACATGGATTTATTCAAGGAATTCCACGACGTTTTTTCTTGGTCTTACGAGGAAATTCTAGTCATTGATCCAAAAATTGTTGAACATGACATAACGAATTATCCTGATGCTAAGTCAGTTTGGTAGAAGCTTTATCCAATTAATCCTAAGAAAGTAGAATCTATTAAGGTTGAAGTAGAAAAAATACTCAAGGAAGGTTTTATCTACCCCATCCATTTGACCCAATGGGTGTCAAACCCCGTGCCGGTTAACAAAAAATAGGGTACGATTCACGTATGTGCAGATTTCTGTGATTTGAACAAAGCCTGTCCAAAAGATAATTTCCCCACACTATTTATTGACCATATAGTTGATGAATGCATAGGTTGTGAGGCCTTTCCTTTCATGGATGGTTTCTTGGGATATAATCAGATACAAATAAAACCCGAAGACCAACACAAAACAACATTAATTTGTCCATGGGGTACATTCGCGTATCGTAAGATGCCTTTTGGTCTGAAAAATGTTGGAGCCAACTTTTAGTGGGCCATGTCTTTTGCTTTCCATGATCTCAAACATATCATCGAGGCATACCTAGATGATTTATCATCATGATCTCATAAGAGAACTGATCATCCCACACACCTCTGACTTATCTTTGTGTCACTACTTCTGGATTCGCTTGAATCCCAACAAATGTAGTTTTTATGTAACGCCGGTCCATCTACTAGGTTTCATAGTTTCAAGAACAGGGATCATGTTCGATCCTCTCAAGGTTGAGGAAATATTTCAGTTGCCTCCCCCATGTACAATCTTTCAGCTTCAAAGTTTACAGGGAAAAGAGAACTTTTTGCGGCGTTTCATCGCAAACTATGCAGAGATCACAAAGGGCTTTATGTGTTTTCTGAAGAAGGATGTTCCTTTTCATTGGGACGATGTCGCTCAATGCTCCTTCGAAGTGTTGAAACATGCCCTCACAAATGCCCCTCTTCTTCGACCACCCAATTATAACAAAGATTTATTATTATACTTGGTTGCAGTAGAGTCAACCATTGGCATGGTATTAGTTTAGGAGGATGATTTTATCTTAGAATATGTGATTTATTACCTGAGTCGAGGCCTAGTTAGACCGAAACTCAATTATTCTCATATCGAAAAACTTGCGTTGGCAACAGTCCATGCTATCCAATGGTTCCATCATTATATTTTTTTTCGCAAGACCAACGTCATTGTCGTTGTGAATCCGTTTCAATACGTGTTGACACGATGGATAATCGACGGAAAGATTAGTAGATGGATATCTTTCCTCCAGGAATTTGAATTACATTTCGTTTTGGAGAAATCCAAAAAGTCACTGGTCTTTGTGGAACTCATCTCGAAACTTCCAATTGAGTCAGGTGGTGTTATGCCTAAAGAGTCGCCTATTCAAGGAGACATGTTTTTGATAGCATATTTGGACCCCTGTTATGGAGATATACTTTTCTATCTCCAGACTTTGAAGTTCCCCACCTCTGCTTCTCATTATGAGTGTCTCCATATACGTAATCAAGTCAAGAACTATCTCATACTCGAAGATACTCTGTATCGTCGAGGTGTAGATTGCATCCTTCGCTGGTGCCTTACTCATGAAGAAGCGAAAATCCTGCTTAACAATTTCTATACTGGAGCATGTGGCGGTCATTTGTCTGGGTTGGCAACAGCCCAAAAGATTTTATGAGTTGGTTACTTCTGGCTGACATTAATCAAATATTGTATCGCATCAGTCAAGAAGTGCCACCCCTGTCAAACCTTCTCATGGAAGATGAGGGCACATCCTGCTCCCATGTTTCCCATCGTCACCATTGGCCCCTTCACCAAGTGGGCGATTGATTACACTACCTGCAACTCTTCTTCAGCAAGGGGGCACCATTATATCATCGTAGCAGTAAACTACTTCACCAAGTGGGTCGAAGCTATGACAACATTCAAATATGATGGTAAGATTGCCGCCCTCTTTTTGTTTAACTAGATTATAGCACGGTTCGGCATCCCGAGAGAGATTGTCACTGACCATGGAAGCCACTTTCAGAACACAATGATAACCGAGTTAACATCAAAGATTGGGTTGAGGAAAGAACATTTGTCACCTTACTACCCTCAAGCAAATGGTCAAGCGAAAGCTGTCAATAAATCTCTTAAGACCATCCTACAACAAATGATCAATTTGGACAAGTCAAATTGGAATTGGATGTTATACTCGGCATTATGGGCCTACAGAATGTCTGTTAAGACTATGACCAGTTTCTCACCTTTTCAACTCGTTTACGGGTTGGAAGCAGTCTTTCCCATAGAATGCCAGATCCCATCTTTAAAGTTGGCAGTAAAGTTATTGCCAGACACCTCACTGCTTGAAGATCATTTATTATATCTCGAGCAGCTCAATGAGCATCTTCATGATGCGGCCTTAGCTAGTGAAGGTCACAAAAAAAAAGTCAAGTGTCAATAGGATCAGTTTGTTTGTCCTCAGATTTTCTCGGAAGGCGACCTTGTCCTAGTCTGTGACCAAGATAAGGACCCCCTAGGGGCAGACAAGTTCAAACCCATGTGGTTCAGATATTTCATCATAAAAGAGGTTCTAAAAAAAGGCACTTAACATCTGGTAGATTTTGAGGGAAATGCTTTGGCAGAGCCTAGAAATGGGCTCTACCTCAAGAAGTATTACTCATAGGTAGCTCACCTTAGGTAACTTTTTGTAACATATGTATAGTCTTTGTACTATTACTTTTTGGTTTCTTTTGGTTTTATGGACGTGTCATTTTTGAAGTTATCTTTTGTCATTGTGGCAGATGTCAAGTGAATCAGAGGTGTTCGTTGGATTCACAGACAATGCTAGATGGTACACTCAGAAGTTTACCTTCGCAGCTTGGGTAATTTTCACACCTCAGGGCCAGTTACTATCTTCAGGAGGTATATGTTTAGGTGACACCATAAACGGTGTTGCCAAATACAAAGGAGTTATTGAGTTGCTTCGTGACACTTTTTCACTTGGTATCTATCACCTCCGAGTCTATTTAGATGCTCAGTTGGTTGTGTCTTAGTTAAATAGAGTCTACCATGTTCATGATCCTACTTTACACCAAAGGTTCCTTAGGGTACGTCTCTTAGAACAAAGCTTTGATTATATTACATATTTTCATGTTCCTAGGAGATTAAATCAAGTCACAGATACTCTAGCTAATCAAATTTTATATTTCCATACCGCACACATATAAGAAAGACACACACATGCACATGTAAATACATTTAAAAAAAAAAAAAAGTAAATGTAATCCATAAGACATATAAAAAGACATTAAAATCCATATATAATATCAAAAATATTAGAGTACAGGCGTGGGCGCAAGTGCCTCAAAAATACGTCCAGTAATGAGTCATGGGGCTTATTCCCTCAAAAATACAAAAATAGTTCCCGCGGCATGTGAAAAGTCCAGCCTAACTAAGGACGGGGCCTGTTGGCCCTGTTGTAATGGTCAATGGCATTTGCCAAATGTCGAAAAAGTTGGACCCATGTCCGTGGTGCCCCCACTACATGAGGCTGCATAGACGGCGACATATCCTCGATCTGTTCCATGGGAAATGTGTGAGTAAGTGAGGTAAAGTTTCGCTCTACTCACCTCAAAACTCTCTCAGCCTCACCAGCTGGAGGTACTCCTGCTGCTACTGGTCCGCGGTTGTGGTTGGGGCAGCCTCTGGTCGAGTACGTTGCATGTTCCTCGCATAGTCCATTGGTCGCACTGGCCCCACATCTGCACATAATAGACAAAGATCTGTCAAATACTCTGGTGTATAAAAAAATGATATATATAAAAAACAACATAAAAGCTACATATTTTTAACAAAAAAAAAAAATGAAGCAAACTTACCCATCTCTTCTTGCTACTCTCTAGGAGGTACCGGTATCTCAAGATCTCTAGAGAAGTCAATCACAACATAGGGGTAGTCCTCTATGACTGGAATTTCTCATGACCACCAAGCAAATGACTTGTCATCGAAGGCCTTAATGGTCCTCCCTCCCCTCTGTCGTAGCAACAACGTCGCCCATCTGCATAATGCGGGGAGAGAGGCCTTGTGCCCTCGTATAGTCTCTTTAGGACTGAAACTGGGCACTCTCTCAAAGAAGAAAGCACAAAGAATTGTCCCAAACCCAAAGTTCCTCCGATTCCACATTTGACACTCTGTTAATTGCCTCTTCATATAATCCAGTAAGGTGGTGCTCCAGTCAAATGTTTGTGCATTTAAGCACTGAACTACACAATTCATGTGCGCACAGGAAGCCTAATGCAAATACATGGACCCAATAATCCAACCAATGAGCAACACTATCACTTTTAGTGATAAGTTAGAGATCTTTCTTATCGTCACTTGCGAGCTTTTTCTATCAGTATCAACTTCACAATGGAGTCCTACCAGCACTAATATGTTATGAGGCCTGAAAGGAAAGGTACAAAAATTGACCGATTCCCCTCTCCTCGAGAGGCTAGTCGGGAAGTATATATCCTATGTTATTGGAGCCAGTGACTACCCCTCTAGCATAGAGGCCTCTACATCAAGATGCCAATAATCCAACAAGGCATTCAGTAGCCTAGGTTGTGCTCGCATGAAAGGACAATGGAAAAAATTTAACAAACTACACTGCAACAGTGCAGCAAGAGAATTAGGGTCCTCATCAACCAACACTTCAATATTCTCATGCTCTCTTTCCCTCCAATGAACATACATCTTGGAAGTAGACAAAGTTTAGGAGGGTTAACTCTTGTTTTTATTTTATTTTTATTTTATTTACACTAAATGGAAGCTCCATGCGAGCTGTAGTGCTCATAGTAGCGTGTACACTCAGGTTGTCATAAGGAAGCCCGTGTGTACATGCGGGTTGTCATAAGACATCCCGCATAGACATAGGGCCGACATTTTAAAGGTCAACGCCCCCCTAAAAAATGAATTTAAATGCATAAAGAAAGAGTTAAAATGCAAGAGGAGTTAATGAATACTTACTTGGTCCAAGTGGATGGTCGTTTCGTCCACTGAAGCTCCCAGAATCAACTCTTTTCACAAAGGAGAAGTTTTGGCGTTTAGTCAATTTCTAAATTAGAAATGGTGATAATGAGCTTCCAGCTTCTATTTATAGACTTTTTGGACCCTTTTGTCATTTTTATTAAAATGGAAATCATTTAGTATGGTTCAGGAGTTTTCTTTGAATTGCCACGAGAAATGTTCTTTTGGTATTGGGAAACTTTTTGGAGTTTTGGGTCGTTTTGAAGGTCCTTTGGTAAAAATACATTTTTTCCAACTCATTGCCTTTAAGATAGGATTCCACCTCCACTTTATGCATCTTGTTTTATTTTCTTCTTTTCCATAGGATCGATCCCATTGAGTTACGACATAGAACCATCATTGCCGCTTTAGGAGTGTCATAATTTATTGGTAGAGCCTACCTTAATATGGATGCCCTAGGTATATCCTGGTTTCATTTTGGTGTCCATACTGTCACTAACAACTATAGGCCTGGGATTCCTTACTAATTTTTCCTGATTACGAGTTTGACCCTCATTTTCATGATTCCTTATCACTCTTGACCTCACCCTCGGGACTCCCAAAACTTAACGGGTCTTCTTTTAAGTTCTTTTCAGACCCTCTAAACATGAAAATATTATCGAGCGATCTTGTTGACCTTCATGCTTGCTAAAATGAAATTTGAAGTCACGTATGTCTGGCGGTATTTTACCCCTTTTTGGTCTGGATGGTTAATTGTACGAACAAAGGTATACTCTAGGAGCCTCGGTTATCTAGAAGGGTAGTCTCAGGTATAATTTTAACCCTTTTTTGGCCTAAGGGACTAAATTTACGAAAAAGGAACCCCCACAGAGTCCATAGTTAATATCTTTTCAGACTCCCTAAAATTGAAAAGATCATTGAGTGACCTTACTCTTTCACACTCGTTAAAATGGTCCAGAATAACATTCCTGATGGAGTCCATAATTAAGCTTTTTTCAGACTCCTTAAAAATGAAAAATTGCCGAGTGACCTTGTCTTTATCACACTCGTTAAAATGGTTTTTAATAGACATTTGGTTGGTGCTAGTTTACCCCTTTTTCGAGCCAACTAGACTATCTTCGAAAAAGTTACCCCAGCAAAGTCTCCTTTTACATTTTTTTCAGACTCTCTAAAGATGAAAAACCATCAAGCTTACCTTCTCTGGGCTCGTTAAAATTACATCGAAGGATGTTACCATTGTGTGTTTTGTTAGCCACGTTTTCATACTTGTGTCTTTGGCCTAATGTCGGCTCCATGTTGCTCTCAACTGAACCATCTGAAGCATGCCTTATACGCAAGCCTTGTAGCACTTTGCCTCTACGTCTTGACACCTTTGGCCCCTGGAGGATTTTTCTTGAGTGTCCTTTTCCTGCATATGTCCCTTTTCCATGAGCATCCCTATGTTCCATGTGCTTGGAACTAGTATGTTTGTGACACTCGATCCTCCTTTGTAACGTAGCATTCTTTTATTCTTTTTCAAGATTTCC
>JASDQU010438497.1:6310-27113 GCA_032191745.1 Picea mariana
CATATTACTCTTTTACCCTTGCCTTTGTTGTTGCTACTTGATGCTAACCCTACTGCTAGACTAGGGTATATGACATATGATGGGTATAGATTCAGAAGGGATGCTTCTAGGTAAACTAAGTAATCAATTGGTAGTGTTGGATCTTTCCTAAGCGCATTTAGCTCAGCATCTGATGAATCCCGTTCATTGGAAACACATCATGCCATTAGCGGTAATGTGGGTGAATAGGAAAATATATTATCCATCAATCGAATAACTCCATCAGTGTCCAAGCCCACCCTTAACTACTATTCCCATCAATTGAATCGATCACTCTTAATTAGTGACCACGCACCTCACACACATTCTCGTTTGAGTATGGATCCATCCGTTCGTTGGCCCACTCATTTCGAAGACCTACCTCCCTACCCCAACATCCTTAGTCCCATCAGGTAGAAATCATCTAATTCGAACCACCCTACCCCAACAACCCTAGTCTTGTCGTGGTGCAAATATCTAATTCAATCCACTTACTTTTCCTTTCTTCTTTGACATCAACTTGTCCTTCAACTTGGTACCACTGGGTCTTCCTTGTTGAAGTGTACAGGGAAGGGCAAACTGGCACATGATTGGTGAATGCGGGTATGGGAAGTGGGGAAGTGGGATAATGGGAGAATGTTATGATACAGGCGTGATGTGAGAATGCGGGTATGGGATGCAGGAAAGAAATAATGTGGGGATGGGAAAATACTGGGGAGAGAATGGGACACTGATAGAATGCGGATTGAACAACAGGTATGCTGGGGAATGTTTCTATACTGGGAGACTGGTGGGGTAATTCGTGGGGATTGGTGAAAGCGTAATCTTATCGATATGTGAGCTGTGAACGAAGGGTATGTGATCGTCCAGCGAATGATGGGACGTTTTTCTTGTAATCTAGGGCGCTTGTCTATGGTAACGACTATCCCGTAAGATGGAAGGGTCAGTTTTTCAGGTTGCATTATATATGTTATTATATTATACAAAAATTGGCTTAGCGACTTCTCAAAACAGGTGAATTGTAGGTAAGATCATGCATCGGTTCAAGAAGACGTCCTCCATCAGTTCCAAAATAAGATACAAGAATACATCGGTTAAAAGAAAGACAAGAAGAATCCATCGAATGGTACGTGAGATGTGGGTATGCAGGGGACGTAAGCTGGTAAGGAGACGATATATTTATTGCTAATGAAGGGTATGCTATTCTCGACAGATGTTGGCAGTTGCATATTCGACTGAAGGCGTATTGAATGCATAATGCCACTTTTTCCAAGCGAGCCTATGTTGGAATACCCGAACCATTATTCGAATAGGTGTCTTTTGCATCTCTTTTGCAGGATCTGGTTTGCGTTTCTTACATGACCAGGAAGTCGATCTTCCTCTGCATGAAATCGGCTTTGAGATATGGATTTTTATTGGTGTAAGAGGAATATATTCCGATGCACATGTCTTTAAATAATAGATAAGATAATATAATACAACCTACTATAAGGGAATCCGATTCAGGTCATATGGGTTATCCCTCTGGCGTGTTGTAAATTTGTATCAAATACTGGTTGATTTATCCACCCAGCCGTTGGGCCCCCCCAACACGCTCATTTTATCCTTAGGATTCCTTGTCTTGGAGTGGCGCCGACGGGATGTGATGGTGTGACGGGACTATGATGTCTCCCCCATCCTGGAAGCATGGGCCAGATTGCCAGCCCTATTGAGGGAGACATCTCACAACTCGACCCAGTTTGGTTTGAAATTATTTCTCCATTACAACGAGGGGCATCAAAGAGTGAGAGGCTCCAGTGCCATACAAGCGGTTATGTAGGTGTAGGTCTTGAAGCTCGAGGGTCATATAAAATGATGGGGTGAGATGGTCAATACAATCTGGCAGGTTTCTCAATACTCTTTTAGGAGCTTAATGTTTGAGGTTTATTAGGTCAACTTGCAAGGGGGATGAGTTCATCGCTTAAGATTATCATATTTGAAACTTGGGAGGAAGTCCTATCTTTAGATGGTTGATGTCTGGGGGCTTGTATATGAGGTTGTTCCTTGATTCCTAGAAATGTAAATATCTCTTTGGGGGGTTTCCATCTGCTCAGGTCTGCATGCAGGATGATTTCAGAATTAAGAAAGAGGCATGGGTATTTTCAGTTTGCTAAGCTCATATTAGATATCAAAAGGTGGCAGTGCCTAAGGGCTAGCATCAATAGTTTTGGTAGCATATGGAGGCTTCATGAGAATGGCACTGGGATTTTGTGGTGCTTTGGGTTGCTCGACTGCTTTGAACTATCCTCTAATTGGAACTGTTGGTTGCTTGAAATTAACATCTTTAGGAACTGCTTCTCTTCTAGGGACTTTAGAAACTCTAGGAACCTCTTTTATTGTGTTCTCAAGTTGTATGGGTACCTCCTCTCTTCAGAAATTCAAAGCATTCAGTCATGGTATCGTTTCATAATTCCTCTAACCTCCGCCATAATGTTATCTAAGACCATTTGGAGCTGAGCAGGAGAAAGATTGAAAGAATCATCCTCTTGAAGGAAGACTTATTCTTGAAAACTCTCCTCTCCCATCATGAGCAGGCCTTAAGATTCGAGGGGAAAAGAGTAAACCACTTCGTCCTCATTGTCATATGGATGAAATTGCATATTCAGGTCCATAAGTTGGTTAGTTGATTCTTCTCCTTCTGGTTCATAATACTCTTCATAATAGGGAATATAGGGGATGATCATATTAGCTTGTACTCTTGAGGTTTCGGGCAAAGTTGTATCCTCTTCTCATGTTTCTCTTTGTAGCGCATTGGGAGGCAGGCATTCTAAATTGAGGCTAACCCATTATGGTTTGATTCTGAGCCCTAGGGGCAGGCCATACAAAGGAATGGGAATACTGCCCCTACTTTACCTTGGTGAGGTCATTTTCCATGGTCTTGAGGAGCTTTGTTACCTCTTCTAGGGTCATTGGGTCTTGGTCAGTAGATGTTGACACCTCAATTTCGTTCCCCCTTCTTATCTCAGCATATTCCCTCTTGTAAGGGGGGTCTTGTTTTATCTTTAGCGCTATTCCCGAGGCCCTCATATTACTCTCCAAGTCTTTAGCATCAAGAAATAGGGCCTCTAGATCATGGGATCTCCTTTCCCTCAGGTGAAGAGAAAACTCAATCTCAAACAAGGATGCGTAAGCTACCATAGGAGCTAACAGCTTCAGAAGTCTTGATTGCCTCAAGAATATGGTGGTACAACTTACAAAATATGATAGTGAACTCTAGGACAATTTCACCATTATTCCTCTTCAAGGTATTGACCTTTGTTAGATAATCTATATTATCCCTATTGACTCCCCCCCATTTCTTTCAGAACTTCTAATGAAACTTCTCTCAATAGATGATCAAGTTATTGGGAAGGTTCCTAAACCATTTTATTTCTTACCCTTCAAAAGAATGGGAAAACATTTGAGAAAAGACTCCTATTCTACATAGAAATTCTCATTGCAGTCTTGAAAGGTAGTAAGGTGGTCCTCAACAGTGATTCCATTTTCTCTGTGAAACTTAGGGAACAACTTCAAATATCCCTTAGGTAAGTAATTCCTCGAGCATATTAGCAGGGGGAAGTACAAGAGGTATTAATATAGCATCCAACCAAGGGTTTAGAGGAGGGGTTTTCCCAATCATATGATGGTTTGGGCTCTGGATTTGAGGATGGATAGGGCTCTGAATAGTAGTTTGAGGAGAGTAATGGAAAAATACTTGGAGTGTCGAGATCACTAGCACTTGAGGGGATGAAGTAGATCTAGGAGATGATGGTATTGAACTTAGAAGCTGTCTTTTCCCTAATGGTTCCTTGTGGGAGAAAGGGGTATCAAGCCTCCCAAACTGATCAAAGTAAATTGGGCCTTGAGATAGGTCTATCAATGGTGATCCAGGGGATGAAACAACTTCAAATGATTGGAATGGAGGTGGTGAAGGAGTCCAAAAAATGGAGGAGTTGAGGAAGTTGATAGCTATAGAAACAAAGGTAGAGAGGGGTATGATGAAGTCTAGCTATCTACCAGGGTCTATCTCAAGGAATCCCCTCTTCTTTCTCCACACTTGGTTAGGATATTCTGGAGGAGTTACGAGCCTTCCTTTGGAATCAGACATTGTTACTATGGAGCTATCTACCAGGGTCTATCTCAAGGAATCCCCTCTTCTTTCTCCACACTTGGTTAGGATATTATGGAGGAGTTACGAGCCTTCCTTTGGAATCAGACATTGTTACTATGGAGCTATCTACCAGGGTCTATCTCAAGGAATCCCCTCTTCTTTCTCCACACTTGGTCAGGATATTCTAGAGGAGTTACGAGCCTTCCTTTGGAATTGGACATTGTTACTATGGATCTGGAATCCAAATTTGTTGGGAAATGGGTCCCCAGTGGAGTCTTATATGGTGGAGTATCCTATAAGAGAACTTAATTGGTTCTTTTCAAAATACAAATTCAATAGTTCTTTAAATACAATGGAAGGGACTGGTATTTAAATGGATAGGGAGCGTTATAGATATATATTGAAGGGGTGGTTGTGTATCAATATGTTGTGTTCATGTATTTCCATGAACTCATTCGTTTTCATGTATTGCATAGATAATAAAAATGATAGGGGGCGTCAAAGAGTCTAACATATAGAATTTTTGCTTCCACTTACATGAGCATACAGATTTGATGGAATTAAGGCCTATGTTATGGGCGACTGATCCCACATGGGTGAATTGATAATGTTATGTTTTGGTAGCCCCAAATGGCTTGCTTGATTAAAGCACACAAGGTGCATCAAATGTAAGGGAATACTATGGTTTTCGTCCTAAATGGGATGTACAATCAACATCTCGACCGTGGTGTGGAATGCATGATCTGTGAGGTGTGTGACTAGTGTATATTTTACATGATAACAATTGGTAAACATTGGTAATTCTTATCGAGACTAGATGGAAAGGCCATGTCCTCTGAAGAAGATTACTGCAACTTGACGGTGATGACTTAGCCTCGTGATATGTGAGTGAGTCAGGACCTGAGCGTGTTTCCCCCTATACTAGCTGATCCACCACTTAGAATATTAGTCTTGGTACATGAATGAGGGGGACGAGGGGCCAGATCCATATGGTGATCGGATGTTGGGAATGAACTAGGTGAGTCTGCTCTGTGATAGGGACTGTGTTACAGATAGGGCGCTATACACTGCAAAGCTCTGGATTTAGAACAAGAGGCTCTCCACTAATATTCTTGCTTCCGGTTGCTACTTTATTTAACATTGGAAGTGGCCTTCCTTTACTTATTCAATATATTGATTGGGGGTTATACATAGATAATATTTTAATATTGTCCAACCACATGAATAAAGAAAGAATATTTTATTCACCAATCATTCGGTCAACTATTAACAAAGACCCATTTATATGTATAGAATGAAAATCCTGATGTTGACTGCTTATAGATATAGAATTCAAGGATGCTTTCCCCCATTCCCATCCAATCAGGATATCTCTCCCTTATTAAATAGGAACCCACTAATGAAAATCCTGGCTGAAGTAAGACCACGAGGATTCTATAGGGTAGAGTTGAACAAACAAAACTAGTCTACTGAGTCATGTCCTCCCGAAATAGAATGAGTAAATCAAGGTATGGTAACAGTAGCCCCTACTATTATTATTTCAATCCAATAGCAACTTTCTCTATTGAAGGCAATGAACCATAGAGATGAGAACACTTTCTTATATAGTATTAACCACATAGAAAGAAGAGAGGAAATACACAACTAAAGAACTATTATAAAAGGGTAAAGGGAAGTGTCTCTAGTGCTTTCTCCTCACAACCAAGTTGCTCCAATATCACCTCAACTACAACCTCTCATGGATCACATGCCTTTCATTGTTAGGGTTGCACCTCTTCTCCATTGCTCTTGCATGCTATCTCTTCTTTCTCCTTCTATTTTCATTTGCCAATGTGCTCACATATCACCTCCACTCAACTCCTTCACGATATAGTAAGGGTACAGTACACAGTAGAGCGGGATGGCCCATCAGTAAGGAAAACACATTTTAAGCAACATTTTCACTCATGGATTCATGCATGAAAGGATCCACATGAATAAACTCACGTGTTGCACTGGTGGAGTTACTTACTAAGGGCAGGGCTTATAAAAACAACCCAATATATAATATTTTGTGGAGCATGGGAAACATCAATTTCTTTCTAGAAGGACTTAAATAGAAAAGGGACAGAGTCGTGGTTTAGGAACCCGCTTCATAAGATCGTTGTATTTGTAGAAACCAAATCAAGTGAGTTCCCCATAGTGAGTACAATAGTTCCAGTTCATCCAGAGCAGTTTCAGATCCTGAACATATCCAGCTCAAGGTAAGGGAAAGAAGAAGAAGGCATCTTGTCTTGCATAAGAAATATGGTCCTCAGGATCAAAGAGGTGGGTTGTTATTGATTTATAAACTGGGAAGAAGCAAAGTAGGAGATCTGTTTCCCTCCTTCTTATCAACATTCTTTCTTCCAAATCCTTCAAGATATGGAGAAATCACTTGTCTTTAAGGCCTAGGGAGCTTTGATGTCACTCACTCAGTAAGGTAATGTAATACCCATGTTTCCCCTAGCTTGTAATTAATCATTAATTAGGATTAGCATGATATGGAATGTGAACGATGTAAATGTATTTTGTTTGTATTGCCAACGACTAACTGTGGGGGTGAAGCCTTGAAGTACTGGCCATGATATCACTAGAGGAAAGGATGAGAAAACTATAGAAAGGGTTCATTATATCAAATGAACCAAATTTCTCCTTGTTGAAATAATAAGCCTCATCCTGAAGTATCACAGAGGGAAGTTTTCCTACAAGCCGAGACTGACCTGAGTTTCTTTTGACGGAGGGAACATGGCAGGTTCATAACTTTCATGAGGAGGAGAAAGGCGTGAAAGAAACACACAAAGTCAGACAACAGAGACACATGGGGAGAGAGAGGAAGATAAGCTCTCTAGCCGAGAAGAGGAATTGAAAGATCGATAATATGTTCTGGTTATTGGAGATAAAAAGAGAAAACATCTCTAATAACTTACAGGAGAACATGAACTGAGTAGGAGATTGCGAGCTTGATGCTGAGGAGGCATTTGATAAACCTCACAAAGACCGTGATAGAGAAAGAATCCCTGATAAACTGAAAAATTTCCCTAGTGATATCATGGCTTGGCATGGGGGTGGCTAGAGTGCTAGTATTGAATTCCTCTGGGCCTATGTTCGGGTGGAAAGGTGGAAGCCCACAATCAGTTGGTTGGCTACAAATTGTAATAGATAAGTGTTTCATTTACCCTGAGCACTTGAATTGAAATGCACGATTGAATGTCTGTGTATGTGACTAAGAATTGTAGTGTTTGATTCGTAATGAAAATGCTTAATGTTCTTATGTAAACTGTTGCTTTCGAATGGTTATGATATGACAAGTGTGGCCTTTGGTTTGGTTGGGAAATCCTCAAGGTATTCTTCCCAGGGATCAACTTCACAGTACTAGAGTCCGGGGAGACTCTACAACACTGCTACAGTTCTATTGATCCTTTGAAAGTGCTTTATTCTATGTTAGAACCTAAGTTATGTGAGTGGAGGGTGCTTCCCTCAAACCAGTATCCTAAGATACCACATGATTGTGCCCATGTCCTTAACCAAATCCTGGCCAATAGTTGAGCTTACATCTTGTGACTCATTAGACGGTCCATATGACAAAGGTCTAGGAACCCTGTGCTAGCCGAAAGGAGCTAAGGCTTTTTGACTTCGAAACTCCGGGAGTTCGGAGCTCCGAGGTGTTTCGACCTCAACCAAATATTTTCCAAGAGGTATGATTGTAGCCTTTGGGGATTGAAAAAGCTTCATATAACCAATGCCTAGGAACCTTGGGTTAAGTTCAGAGGGACCTAAGTGTTCAGGAGTCTGGGAGTCCGGAGCCCTGGAAAAATAAGTATTGCAAATACCAAATTGTTTCGAAGATGACCTATCGATTTGGTGGCTTGACAAAGGATTGACATCTGACGATCATTTACCCATTATCGTGGGACTCATCCCCACATTAAACTCTGATCCACTTACTATTCATGAAGCAACGCAAGCCGTAGATATTTAGGACACTCATTAATTTCCTTGACTATTAGATCTACGCCGAGGTCAGTCCAACATTGACCACTTTGGGATAACAAAGGTGTTGCACCTCCAAAACTCCCAAATTATGAATTTAAGAAGTAATATGGATCGTTGATCCTCAGATCCTTCAGGATTCTCCTCATTCATTGATCTGGGGACTCCGTTGAGAACCCCTCTTAACCATCCATCCACCAGGACACGTATCCACAAATCGATTATATCCAAGAGGATTTTATCTTTTGGTGAATGTCCACTTCGCTGGAGTACCGAAGGCTAGAGTCGCTAGATCCTGTAGTTTGGGGAATTAACACTCTGGGAGGAAGTTGGAAACTACATGCCAAAAATCTCAAATGTCAGAGTCACAAATTAATGAGAGACATCGATATGGAAGAGCTTCGGTACTACTCGTGACCGTTAGGTCTACCCCATGGTCAATTCGGATTTGACCTACTATGGGAGTAGGGAGAGGATTACACCATGAAACCTGCAAATGCCGAAGTTGTGAAGTGACCGAGGCTGTAGATCCCAAGGTCCACGTGGAATCATATTTATTGTGAGATCAGAGGGTTTGGAAGGCTATCAGTCTGAGGTGATGTGGTGTGTTGACGTTTGACCCACGTTTGACCTGCCATGTGGCACTTGGATTTACACATATTGCAGACCCTATGTGCCCATTAAATTGTGACACATGTCACCCTCTGAATGGGCCATGTGTCATCACTTCCTCATCTGTATATTCCACCTGGCACTCACTGCTTGGTCCATTTGGAAAGAGGAGCACGAGAGACCCACCTGTAATTGCTCTCTTATCTAGTATGACTCCACGTGCGAGAGTGGGCCCTTCGATAGTTCGAGAATCTATAGGTTTGGATTGTGGTATCGAGGATAATTTTAAAGGGCCAAAGGCTGGAGCTACGTGGAAGCATTTCAGAAGTTTGGGAATTCAGGACTTCGAATGATTTTCGTGTAGAAAGGAAAAGGGGTGGTCAACGCCGAAGTGTCGAATGTTGAACTCCCCTGTAGCTTATGTGTCATATGAAGATCAAAACTTGTTGTTGAAATGGATGATGGATGGAATACCACAGTGGATGTAGGATATTGAGGAGGGTATGAATGAGAGGGATCCATGTGGATTTCATGTGACCCTCAACCAATAATGCCCGAAGAACTTCGGGAGGCCATATATTGCGAACCAGAGGTCAGTTTAGAGCCCAATAACAACCGTTAGAAAGATACAGGTGAGTAGAAAATGATGAATACCTCAAAGAGAAGATTTGAGATGACAAAAGTAAGAAAAATTATGATGCCCCATACCTAGAAAGGATACTTAGGGGTCGGGTGTGTTACAAATTGGTATCAGAGAATGGAAACAACACTTGGCCTGCTTAGGCTCATGCATGAGTCATATAAAAATATTATTAGAGAACTTTAAGGGGTAACACCCTATTTTACCCATTCCTAAGAGGCTTATTAAATGTCTACTGAAGAGAGGAATGAAACCTTCTATTGTTGGTAGATTTTTTGTAAATCTGCACTATATGTTTCTAATGTTTCCAAACAAAGAAGCTCACTTCATTGTGCAATGGTACGTTTTGTTGTACAGTCATAAGATTAGGTTACCAAGGCTAAGATGAGCCTATTGTGAATATTACTGCCGAATATAAATCATCTACATAATTTCCTTGAGTAGAAGGATGCATATTTAAAGTTCATCTAAGATTTTACCCAAGAACATTGAATCATGCTATTTTTTGACAGAGGAAGCCTACCATTTCTTTTCGGAAATGATGGCCAATCCTAAAGTAATGGGATTATGCTGATAATAACTAATAGAAAGACTTGGATGTGAATGGATTGAAAGGATCCGTAGCAGTAATGATTACTATTTTAATAAAGGATTAAACCTAGTATATGTGTATGGCCCCTCACAATCAGAGGATTAATGTAAATGGTAAGGTCAATTTACTGACTGAAAATTGTTGCTGGAATAATCGAATAAGCAAGTAAAGAGTAACCCTATAGATGGAGAGAAACCTTCATGAAGGTAGAAGTGAATTGACAAGAGCAAGTCGAAAATCTCATGGTTATGCTAATGGAGTGTATATCCATGTTAACTCAAGGGCATGCATAAGAATGCATATGGAAAAATATTGAACATGTAAATTAGGGATGTTATAACCTATGGTGGGTTGTAAGGTATGGTCTACTAATGGACCTTTTAGATGAGGATGACATTATGAAAACAAGAGTTAATAGCAAGAATGAAAAGTTGATAATGTTGCATCCTATTGCCTTAATATGATAGGACTGTAAGGATTTATGAGAGACCGATGTAAGGTATGATTAAGGAGGTTTCAAACACCTTTGGATGACCAATGGATAATCTTGACATCCATAGGTGGATGGTAGCCATATGAATATGGATTGGTATACTCAGATAGTTATAAGAGGGAGTTTAGGAAGAAATTACCTTGTAAATATATGTTGACCAAGAGTGAATTCAGGCATGAAGAAGAGACTAGAAGTGGTTATCTTACTTCCTTCAGTGACACTATAAATACCCATCTAAATTCTGAATTATGGAAGGTTTTTACAATAGAAGGAAAAAGGTGACCCTTGTTGGTTAGTGCCATGTAGAAGGGGTAACATCAGTATGAATTATGACTGTGAGACTAGTCATATGAGTGACTATAATCTGTCACTAAAGAACAGTAATATTAAAACTAAAATATCAATGTAAAAGGGGTGCAAGAGATGCACCTACATATATGTCTATACATGCTTAAAAGAATAATATGACTGCAAGCCATCAACTGAGAGGAAATCTAAATGTTGAGTGTCTCTATGAGGCTTTTCATAAGGATGGAAACAATATCCTTGGGAGGAGGATCTAGAAGTATGATATGTCCATGTGCATGTATGACATGGAAAGGGTGCAAGCAATGAGCTTGCATGATGAATGTTTGGCTATGTTTGTATATGTTTGAGTGCATGGGTTTAATGCATTGTGAGGTTCCTTGATATAAACACTGATATTAATACCAAATAGATATGATTGAGTAATATTAAATGCGCAGGTGATTCACTTGTATGATGTAAGAATATATGTATACTAAAGGCATGATATGACTGCCTGGATGAATGAAATGTAAGGCAATAATTTCACTTTCCAATATTGAATCAATACCATGGATGCATGGCCGACTCTATTATGTAGAGTCATGAAAGTTTGATTTTGAATGATGGCTTGAGGGGAATGTGTTCCATTCCCTCAGGAAGGGCTATTATAAATAGATGAAAGAGTAAATGAGCAAGGATGCTTTGTTGTCATGATAAAAGGAAACATGATTATGCCTTTGAGGACTGCATGAGAACAATTGTGAACAATCATGAGTTAAATGATTTATGATTATGCAGGTGGTTAAGTGCATCATATATGTAAGTTAACAAAACAAGGAATATGTGTGGATAAATAATTTGGATGCATAACAAAGATGAATTTTTATATTCCTTATGGAATATTTGATAAACAACTAAACTAACGCAAGGTTGAGGCTATCACACATAGTGAAGGATATGCAATAATGAAGTTGCATGTTGAAGGAGTTCCCTGTGGAGGAACTGTGTGAATATTCTGTCAGGAGAACAAAGTCACAACCTTAATGACTGTTGATAATTGAGCAATGGGATGAAATCATATATATATACGAATATTGGATTACATTCTAAAACAAAATGTATGAGTCGAAGACTAACAAATGAACGTTGACCATTCTGATAATCGAATGGTAATCTACAGAATGCACATGTTCATGATTCATCATGAACAAAAGTTTTTTTTTTATAGCATGTTCATTTACCAAGAAGGTTGAGGTGAACCTAACCAATACCGCCTAAGGAACCGAGCATGGAGATCACAATAATAAGTAGATTTCATAAGAAAAGAAGGAGAAAAAGAGGAACACTTTTCTCATCCTAAGAACTCTGAATTGTTTAACATAGTTGCAAACCTTAGAAGAGCAGTTATGGAAACAAGTACAACTGGAAAAAGGGAGAATGAATAAATAATCATATCTAAATGAATAGTCTTGGTCAAACTGTGTTAAATAAATATAGTTAGGCCCTCGGAAAATAACTCAGCTGGACTGGAAATCCCATGATGTGTAGAAGGAGTTGGAAAAGGGAAGAGCTCTTAACTTTGTTCTTGTTGTATATTATGTTTTCTCTAGGATGAGAAACTATTGTGCTGATGAAAAGTAAATGTTTGACACCATAGCGATGATGGTTTTATGACTGTAGAAACAATTGAGAATTGTTTGTGTTGTGCTCATGAAAAAATTAAGGATGATGTAATGAAGTGCATAAAGATATGCTAGGACATATATGAAAATGTTTTATTGACTAAAATTATATGATACATGCATTTTTATTTTACCTAACAACTAATATATGTATGATGTATGACATGTGTAGAAAGGAATTGGATTTGTTGAGAAAGACAGTTTCCAATGATGGACAACCCCAAGCAAAGGATAACTATGAGATGGTTGTTGTTAAAATATTGTTTAAGGGACATTAGAAGTCCCCATAAAGAACCATTGATGAGGTAATATCAGAGAGGGTGCTAGAAGCCAGAGCAGGGATAAAAATGTCCATACCTATGTGGCATAAGGCATGAATTAATTTGGTAACAATCCCTTCTAAAAAGGATTTCATTATCTTAAATATATTCAAATAATTGTGAGTGGTTGTTGTATGCTATTGCTACCCAAGTGGGGTAAGATTTGGGAAAGAAGAATCTGAATAATAGAGAGAGGAAGTATATTCCAACCAAAGATGAGTTATAATACTTTAAATAAAATGCATGAGTAAAGAGTACCATGGGTACAATGACCAATCTAGGGATATTGGGAATACAGGTGTTCATAGTTAGCACATTGCATGAAATTTCTTCGAGGAAATGCATTTTTGCATAAAGGGAAGAAAATGGATTTTCCATTAAGGAAGGATGACCTTCCAATATTTTACTTACATTGTATAGGTGTTAAAGAAAATAAAATTTGGGTGGCCATGAGTGTTGGAACCCTGATTACTAGTGAAGGAAGAATGCTTGGGTGCATTCAAGAGAAACTTATAGTTTCATATGTGCTGGTTTGGGATAATGATCAACCTATAGAAAGAAACACAGTCCTGCTGCAATAATGAACAAGAATTAATAAGAAATATGGTGAATAGGTTGGTTAATATACAACACACCATGGAAAAGTGCTTGTCATAAATTGTGGCAAACTTGAAATCAATGCAAGGGTGCATCGGGTGTGAATGTGGCCATGAATATTGGCACACTTATTAAAGAAATTTGATATTTGAATTGTATTTGGAAAATTTGGCATGATGGAAAGGATGCATATGTAAATAATGATATTTCCTTTTTATTTTTATCCCTGAATAGATGAAAATGACTTGGACTATTAGTATGCATAGTGTGAAACTATAAAGTGCATGAAAACTAACAACTGGTTTGGCCAAGGAATGTTGAAATTACAGGAAGAAAAGGGTCTTGGATATGGTAGTGTCGTAAGCCCATAAGAAAGACCAATCACCTGTTGAGCTAAACTTTTATTGGAAGGAAAGTCCCATATTTGTGAATCTAGTCCCTGTGCGGAACAGATATGAAAAACAATATGAAATTTGGAAATTTGTGGGTGACATATTTGCAAGAAAATTCTGAATTTGAAACTAATGATACTATCTCATAATTTATTTATACCTGTGATACAGGTGAGATGAAAAATATTTTTCTAGGGAAGATAGGTGAAGTATTTCAATATGAAAAGAATGAAAAAGGCTATTGTTAAGACATGAGGACCATGTGGTAAGTGATGGTTTCTCTAGAATATGTTGTGTTGTGGAAACACAAACCGGAGGAATGCCTCAGAAGAGAAAGTTTGAGGGATGCCTCGACTATAAGTCTCAATGAAGTCTTTATAACTCTTCTTGTGCATGAAATCCTTGGCAAGGAAATATGGATCGCCTGAGGGACTATATAGCAGAGAAGGGGATGCCTGAGCCTGGGCTTGGAGAGTGAGTGACCGCAAGGAAGAGGAGACTTTGATAATTCTTATAAACTATTGATTGGGATCATGCACACAATGGGTATATCTAGGAAAAATAGTGAGCCAAGAAAAAAAGGCAGTCATGTAGATAAAAATCCACGAACTGCACATATAAGTATCATGCTACAATGTGAAATTTTTCCTCTTGAATTTTTAACAAAAGTAATATGCTTTCACATGAAATTGCAATTAATGTGCTTGTTGTCAAACAATTAGGTAAGACAGGTGAAGAAGGCCAAGATTTTTAAAAGGACATGACCAAGAAAGAGGGTCAAGACTTATGAAGAAGCTGAATGAGAAAGGCATGACATGTGTTACTGAGAAAGAACATCGAGGATGGTGTTTCTTTTAAAGGGGAAGGGATTGTAATACCCCTATTTCCCCTAGCTTGTAATTAATGATTAATTAGGATTACCATGCTATGGCATGTGAACAATGTAAATGTATTTTGTTTATATTGCCAACGACTGAATCTGGGGGTGAATCCTTGAAGTATTGGCCATGATATAACTAGAGGAAAGGATGAGAAAACTATAGAAAGGGTTCATTATGTCAAATGACACAAATTTCTTCTTGTTGAAATAATAATCCTCATCCTAATCCCAAGGAGAAATCAGTTAATAAGAAAAGTATTGGTGGTTGAACCAGCAACCACCCCAATGAATGGAAGCACAGAGGGTCTGGATGGGGAGACAGAAAACTGTCATCCCGAAGTACCACAGAGGGCAATTTTCCTGCAGGACTAGACTAAGGTGAGTTTCCTTCTGACGGAGGGAACATGACAGGTTCAAAAATTTCCTGAGGAGGATAAAGGTATTAAAGAATACACGCGAAGGAAGAAAAGAGAGACACACAGGAAGAGAGAGGGCAAGGGGCTCTCTAGCTAAGAAGTGGAACTGAAAGCTCGATAATATATTCTAGTTATTAGAGAGAACAAGATAAAATATATATGAGAACTTACAAGAGAACATGAACTGAGCAGGAGTCTGGGAGACTGATGTTGAGGAGGCATCTAATAAATTTCTCAGAGATCGTGACAAAGAAATAATCCCTGAGAAACTCTGAAAGTTCCCTATCGATATCATGGCTTGGCACAGGTGTGGCCAGAGTGCTAATATTGAATGCCTCTAATCCTATGGTCAGGTGGAAAGGTGAACACCCACAGTCATTTGGTTGGCTACAACTTGTAATAGATAAGTACTTTGTTTACCTATGCACATGAATTGAAATTCATGATCGAATGTCTATGTATGTGACTAAGAATTGTAGCGTTTGATTCATAATGAAAATGCTTAATGTTCTTCTGTAAATTATTTCCCTCAAATGGTTATGAGATGATCAGTGTGGCCTCTAGGCTAGTTGGGAAATTTTCAAGGTATTATTCCCAATGATCAACTTCACAGTACTAGAATTAGGGTAGACTCTACGGGAATGCTACAGTTTTGTTGATCCTTCTAAAGTGCCTTTCCCTGTGTTAGAACATAAGTTCTATGAGTGGAGGGTGCTTCCTTCAAACTAGTAGCCTAAGAGACCACAGGGGTTCCCATGACCTTAACCAAATCTTGGCTAAGAGTTGAGCTTACAACTCAATATTCATAAGATGGTCCATATGACGAAGGTCTAGGAACCCTTCTCTAGACGAAAGGAGATAAGCCTTTCTAACTTCAGAACTCCAGGAGTTCGGAGCTCCGGGGTGTTGTGACCTTAACCAAATATTGGTCAATAGGTATGACTATATCCTTTGGGGCCTGAAAAATATCCATATAACAAAGGCCTAGGAACCTTGGTTTACGTTTGGAGGGACCTAAGTGTTCGAGACTCTAGGAGTTTGAAGCCTAGGAAAAATAAGTATTGCAAAGACCAAATTGCACCGAAGATGACCTGTAGAGTCGGTGGCTTGAAGATGGAATGACCACTGGTGGTTAGTTACCCGTTACCGTGGGACTTGTCCCACATTAAAATCCAATCCACTTACCGGTCATGAAGCAACGCGGGCCATAGATCTTAAGGACACTCATGAATTTCCCTGACCATTATATCTACACCAAGGTCGGTCCGACGTTGACCGTGTTAGAAAAATAGGATCGTGGAGTAATAAAATAAAACAAATTCAGAAATAAAACAAAGAAGATACACAATGCAATAGAGACACAGATATACGTGCTTCACACAGTGTGGGCTACGTCCAACAGTGAAATTGTCAGGTTCTTCCTTTATTATTATCCAAAAAATGAAGCGATACAACCTACAACACACCCACTATAACTTACTCTTCTTTCTCTCACAGTCTCCTCTCTCAGAATAAAATAATCACAATGATACATAGCCGTAATATATTTCTCTAATAAAAGAGGGTTACCTTCTAGGGAAACAAAACCCTAACATAACTTCTTCTGTTAGACCTGCGACCTTATAATGAATGGTCCAGATTTACAATGAAATTACAATATACATTTACAAGGAAAATTTTCCTTCGTGTAGGAATGTACATTAAAAAAAAACCCTTTGCACTCCCCCTCATGGAGGAGTGTACATTCTTCTAGTGCGTAAAGTCTTGATGGGGTATAAACATGACTGAAAACAAAGACCTCTAAATCCGAAAGATAATCAATCTCCACAACCAACAATCTCCCACTTGGATACTAATCTCAACAACTCCACCACTGTTGTATATGTTGGACTATGATCCTTCTTGCACCTGGCAAATTTCTCATCTTCATCTTCATTCTTGAATACCAACTGAAACTGATTAGGAACTCAGTTTCTCCCTGGTTACTCCCTTTGTTAACATGTCTGTAGGATTTTGTCTAGTGTATTGTATCTTTTCCAACTTCAAATGTGCATCTTCCAAGAAGGTGTTGGCATGTTTTATGGGCAGCGTATGTTTTTCATTGATGGCAAGTATAGAAACGATGATCAGTAGTGCAGTGATAATCAGGGAAGAGTAGCAATCGTGATCGCTAGATCAACAATTCAGAATTCCTGATGGCTGTCAAATCTCAATGTAGACAAGAAGAGCGCGCTGAAGAGGAGGACAGATCTTAGGCGTTAGATCCAAGTGCGGGATCCGACCATCGTTGGATCAAGGAGAAACTGCATGTTCTTTAAAGTGAAAGGAGTAGCGGGCTCACAAAATCCCAAAAGAAGGAGGACCATCCATATTCAGGCAAGACACGTGGACATAGATCAACATTTCATTGATTGGAAAGTCAAAGGAATGAAATGATCCAACCTTTCAACTCGCGAAATCGTGATATTTGAAACTACGATATAATCTTGACCGTTGGATCGAGGACAAATATGGACCGTGGATCAGACAGAACGAAGGATCATGGAGTTGCTAAATCACGATAAAATATTGACCGTTGATCCAAGAGGGGCACGTGGGGAAAGAGCATCATTTCACTGACTAGAGAGTCAAAGGAACGGGGTTCCCTAACCCCTCGAAATCGTGATATGCGACATCGCGAAATAATCCTAACCGTCGGATCGAGGACTGATCTGAACCGTTGATCCCACTCCATTTCGGAGTTTCACGGATCAAGAGTTGGAGATGTCAAAGAATATTAACCACAGGAATCCCGAAATCACAACTTAATCACAGCTCTCAGATCAAGATGTGATCTGGACCGTTGATCCAACTCCATTTCAGAGTTTCGCAGATCGAGAGTTGGAGATGTCAAAGAGTATTAACCACAGGAATCCTGAAATCTCGATATGCAAAATTGAAATTTAATCACAGCCATCAGATCAAGATGTGATTTGGACCGTTGATCCGACTCCATTTCGGAGTTTCATGGATCGGGACTTTGAAGTGACAAGAACACTGAACATCAAGAATGTGAAATCGCGAAATGATTTGAGCCATCAGATCAAGTGCTGATCAGGACCGTTGATCCCACGCCATTTCGGGGTTTCGAGGATCGCAACTTGGAGAGTTGAGATGCCTCATCTCTAGACTTACGAAATGCGAAATTGCAAAAGCGCTTTATACATAAGGCTGTGGTCACAACCCTTGGTCACATCGGCGAGAGATGGAGGAAAGAGCTAGAGAAACCAAGATCCTTTTTAGGGATCACAACTGGGAGTGTTGAGACACTTGGTCACACGAATGTCGAATTGTCAAATGCCAAAATGCTGAAATGAATGCAAGATCCCATGGAGCCAATCCAATGGTGCAAGTGAATTTGAGAATAATCAGAGGGCTAATACTGCTCCTCGTAGTGTAATTGCTAGAAACCATTGATGGTCTCTGCCAGAGAATTTGAAGAGACCTCTGTGAGATCGCCAGAGGAGATGAAGAGTCTCTAAGCTTCGACCAGTGAAGGAAGATGATTCTTAGAGGGATTGATAGATGGATGAGCGTTGAAGTCTATAACTGAAACATAAGGCATAAGCTCGACTGTGCCAGAGAAGACAAGGAGTCTCAACTGCTAGATAAGTTGAGGAATCTCAGCAGAACACCTAGTGATGCTGGATGCATGGTGTGAACCACCAGAGAAGATGAAGAGTTGTGATGATCAGGTAGAGCACTCGAGAGGTGGAAGATATCGGCATAGTGTGAGTATGCAGAGGGATTGCATGCATTTCATGCACAAGTAACACAGAAGCTATAAGTACACGGGACACAGTAGAGATGCGGTTGTTGTTGGAGTTGTTGTGATTGTTATTGTGAAGGTGAAGTAATGCATGTATGAGGAAGAAAGGGGTGGTCCAGTAGCTGAAATGTAGAGGAAAAAAAAGGTGCATTGAACAGGAATTGCACATAGAGTACAAAAGGCAGAAGAAAAAAATGGGCAGCGGATGTGTTGGCGACGAAAGTCACTCCTGGATTGCTAACAGGAGCAGAGCCCGACGCCCATCATTTTTATGTCACGGTTTTTCATAGATGGGTGATCGAATGGCGGGAAACTCAAAACAATAGCGTTTCAACTCTGAAACTAGGCCAGGTATGCATGAGCAAGTGAGGTCTTGCATAAACTTCATACATTGAGCTGTAGTAAAGAGTGAACAGGCGGAAGACTTGTACAAGAGAAAAGAGGAGGTCTGTTATAAACAAAAGGTTTCTAACAGACTGGGAAGAATACGTCCAAATGCGATATCATCTTACATTCAAACGCAAAGCCATAGAATGAAACAATGCAACAATAAATCTTTTATCATAATATAACCGCGATAACTCGTGCGACTCATTCAATCACGAACTCTCTTAGCATGAGACGAAAATTAGATGAAGTAAGAAGAACTGTTTGTCATAAAACAAGAAATCTCATATACAGATGTATAAGCTGAAAGCTAGAAGAGCTGTTAAAACATTACAGTAGGGAGCTCTTCTCAACCATCGATGCTTACAAAAATGGAGAAAATGCCTACATATACTCAAAACAAAACACAGCAGCAAAAACGAGATACTGCATTAATAACATTGCGTCTGCATGTCTTCTGATAGTCTGCGCATGCAGACTGGACGATCATGTGCCTATGACAAACGCCATCTTAATTGTGCGTGGCTCTAGCAAGGGGAGTAGCTGAGCCATTAAGTGCCGAGCTAGCGTGTTCAGACTTCTCTGTCGAGCTGAAGACTTCAACATGGCTCCTTTGAGAAAATTGATACACAGGACTTCCTCGGGCAGACGATTTTCCAGACCCTCCATTCCCCTTAATGACAGAAAGGAGGTTTCAACCACCCGCTTGATTTTCATTAACTGCTTCCTCAGGGAGTGTCTGAGACGATATGCTCAGGAGCTTCGGCACTTTGCATCTCATGAATGGGAAGGAGCCAGTCCTGACTCTTCAAAGTCGAGATGCACGAAGAGGTGATAGGGCCTAGTTGTGCACCACGTGTCCGTGCGAGATAGACGGTTGAGATCACTTTCGGCAATAGTTGTGGGCCCGAGTCCTGAATGCTTTTGGCACTTCACGTCTCATGGTTGGGAGGAGGCTGGTCCTCGCTCTTCAAAGTTGCGAGGGGAGAGGAGGCGATGGAGCCCATTCACACACCACGTGTCCCTCTTTGATGGATGGTTGGAAATGCTTCGTGGCGTCGCGGGCCCCAGCTTCTATGCTTTGGGCTTTCGTGAATATGAAAGGGCCAACCTTGCTTATCAAAATTGCGATGAGAGATATGTCGAGAAGGCTCATTCTGGTGCCATGCGTTCCTCAAATCTGATGGTCCCAAACTCATCCGACGCTGCAGTGGGCCCCAGGTCCTGAATGCTCTTGCTACTTCACATATCAGGAGATGATGAAGCTGCTTTTTGTGCATTGGAGTTGCGATGAGCGAGGTGCCGAGATGGCCCTCCTTGCGGCTAGGTGTCCCCTCTGGATGGACAGCTGAGATCCTTTTGGTGATATATAATCGTTATCCATTGTGCTAATCCTGGCACAACTCTGCTAACCGCGATTACCCGCCACTCGTTGATCTACTCTATACATGGATCCTGGCTGTTGACGACATACTTTGCCCGCTCGACTTCCAATCAAGCGAGCGGGCAAAGTATGTCGTCAACAGCCAGGATCCATG
>JASDQU010438497.1:55591-75911 GCA_032191745.1 Picea mariana
CATACCTCTAATGGTTTATGTGTATGTGAAGATGTCTTGATGTGATATATGCCAATCTAGTATAATGTTAGCCATGTTATCTACTATTTGATTGAATTGTCTTGGGATATGTGTAAATGTAATGGAATCAAAATGTCGAGATAAAAGTCTAACCTGCAGGTATTTGCGAAAGAGGCAAGGATCACGGACGCGGTATACATTGTTGAGATGGAGGAAAACAAGTTGGGAATCTAATAAGACGTGAAGTTGACGAATATGGCGATGATTGGGCTCAACGGGAATACCAATGACGGTGATGTACATTGCTTGATTGTTGGTGGTTGAGCCTAAACATATGCCGCTAGTGTGGAGCAGGTCATGTGAAGGCAAATAGAGGGCCCAAGCAGTCGAAGCGAGATTCTATGTCCAGCATCTAGCTCCGTCAATGTAACCAATGTGGTAGGCCGATGGAGGTGGCATCTGTCAATAACACGAGTGATAGATTATATGGGAGGTATGGATAAAAGAAGACTAAAAACTCTATAAAAGACATACAAAAAAGAAAGAGCCTAGTGTAGTAGAGCTATGCTCAGGCCTAAAATTTCTTTAAGTACAACCTGTTGACGGGTTCCTTGAGAGGATGGCCTTCGGGGGAGGCCAGGATGTATGCACCTTTAGTGAGGCAATGTTGGATAATGTACGGTCCATGCCACAGGGACTCAAATTTTCCATGGCCAAGGGTATCATGAGCGATATTGTAAGTGAGGACCAAGTCTCCTTCATTAAATGAGCGAATGTTGACATGGCGATCAAAGGTGGCCTTTGATCATTTTTTGGTTGCTTCATTGTTCTGTAATGAAGATGGACGATCTTCATCCAGGGATTCTAAGCTCAAAAAATGCTACTCTATTGGGGTTGTGTCGGGTAATATCTCAATAGTGGTGTGTAAGGTGGGAATTTCACACTCAATGGGAAGAGTGGCCTCAACCCCATGGACTAAATGAAAAGGTGTGAAACCAATGGCAGTTTTGACTATTGTACAATAAGCCCTGAGTGAGGAAAATAACATATGATGCCAATTGGTTTTATGTTTGTTAACCATGCGTTGCAACATGATTTTCAAGACCTTGTTAACTAATTCGACCTGTCCATTGGACTAAGGGTAGTATGGTGATGCAAACTCATGGGAGAAGCCTAACCGGGATGAGAGTTCCATGAAAATCTCATTCTCTAAATGTTTCCCATGATCGGAGACTAGTTGGAGTGGTACGCCAAAGCGGGATATGACGTGGTTAAAGAAAAAATGTGTTGTTGTGTCAGTGGTGTTATTGAAGGTAGGCATGGCTTCAGCCCACTTGGTAAAGTAATCAACTGCAATGACTATGAATTTGTGTCCGTTGTTGGATGTAGGGTTGCAAGTCATGAAGTCAATGCCCCATTTACAAAAAGGACCAGCGGTGATGACTGGGTGTAGAAGAGAAGGTGGTGCGCGTGCTTTGTTAGTGTAAAGTTGGCATTTATCACATCATTTCACGGCATGGATGCAGTCGTGAAATAATGTAGGCCAAAAGTAACCTACGCAGATGATTTTTTGAGTGGTGGACATCCCTGAGAGATGGCCTCCATAAGCGTCGTTGTGGCAATCGTTCAAGACTCTGTCAACCTCATCAATAGTTAATAATCAATGGAGTATGGTGTCGACTCCTCGCCGATATAAGATGTCCCTGATGAGGAGGTAGTGAGTTTCCTGGTGACGAACATGTTGACAATCATCTCTGGAGAGGTGGTTTCCAAATTTTTATGTTCGGAGATAGACAAGAAGATCGCCATACCAAGGGTCATCTGAGGGGGAAAAAAATTATGTTCATCAAGGATGTTGGTATTGACTGGTGGACTGGTAGTGTCGGAAGGAAAAGCCATGATAAGTTCGGTGAGGATGAGAGCTTTCTTTCTCTTGGGTGTTGAAAATTCGAGATCGTATTCCTGAAGGATGACGATCCATCGAGCAAATTTACCATTAATTTGTCGATGACTAAGTAAGTATTGCATGGGGTTGGAATTTGCGATAATTTTGGTAGTTCGAAGCAGGATGTAATGGTACAGTTTCTGGACTACGAGGACAACTATGAGAGATATATTTTCTTCGTGATTGTACTTCAAGGGTGTTCATGAAAGGTTTTTACTAATGTAGTAAATCACATGCTCATGGAAATCATCCCCTATTTGGATGAGCACTCCCTCTACTGAAACGGATGAAGCTAATATATAGAGGAGATAATCACGGTTATAGTCAGGTGGACTAATCAATGGGGCGTTGGAGAGAGCCGCCTTGATATCGTCAAAAGTGGTTTGGGCATGTTTATCCCATTGAAATGGGATGTCGTGATGAAGTAAGTGAAGGAAGCCATGTGCACGAGTAGTGTAATATGGGACAAAGCGTCGTAAAAAGTTGGCTTTGCCTTGAAGGCTATGTAGTTGGCGTAAATTCTATTGGGGTGGAATTTCTGTGATGGCTTGGACTTTGAGGGGGTCTACAGTAATGCCACATTGGGAAACTATGAACCCAAGAAGGTGCCTAGAAGTGACACAGAATATGCACTTGAGGGGGTTTAAGTGGATATTGTACTGACGACACCTGTGGAAGATGATTCGTAGATCATCGAGATGCTGAGTGAGTTTCTTAGATCAGGCTGTGAGGTCATCTAAGTACGCGAGGATGATATGAGCCAGATCGTGAAAAACGTATGTCATGGCCCGTTGGAATGTGGCACCGACATTCTTAAGGTCGAATGGCATGACATGATACACAAAGGTGCCCCAAGGGGTTGTGAATGTGGCTTTGTACTGATCGGCTAGGTGAATTTGGATTTGGTTGTAACCAGAGAAACCGTCCATGAAGGACAAAGCCTCGTGACCTGCGCAATCATCGATTATTTGTTCAATGAAGGGTGTTTTAAAGTTTTCATTGGGATAGGTGTGATTGAGGTCACATAAGTCCGTACAGACATGGATAGTGCCCTATTTTTTGTTAACAGGGACAGGGTTGGAGACATATGACGTATAGGCTATGGGGTAAATGAACCCTGCAGCGCGTAGTTTGTCAATCTCAGCTTTGATAGCCGCTACTTTGGATGGGTGTAACAGTCACTATTTTTGGTGGACGGGTGTGATATCAGGCCAGGTGTCTATGCGATGTTCGACAATATAGGGATCAAGTCCAGGCATCTCTGTGTATGACCAGGTGAAAATGTCCCGATATTCCTGGAAGAGAGCTTTGTATGTGGTGAGTTCTTCTAGAGAACATGCAGCGCCAATGGTGATTTCCTCAAGAATTCTAGATTTGATGGAAATATCTATTTTGATGGTTGGGGATATATTCCCTATATTGCCTTCCTCGAAAGCATCAAGGGAAGGGATAGGGTTATTGAACCAATCTATATGACCTTATGGGAGAAAATATTTGGTTTCGACTGTGTATATGGGGTGTTGGTTAGGAGGCCTGAAGGCTTCCTGTGAAATAAAGAGCGCTCTATGGTGGAGCGTATCCCATGGGTAATCGGGGGTAGTTAACTCCTCGAGGATATCTTCATCACAATGAAACTAGCGTGAATATAGGGGATCAAGAGGAGTGATCTCGGTGATTGTCACTGTGGCATTATCTCCTTCTGATAAAGACATAGGGGGATTGATGGAGGTGGATTGCAATGGTTTGCTTGACATAAACAAAATATCCATATATTGTGGGTTAAAAATGGTAGTCGGGCATAGAATGTTCATGGGGAACTGAATTGGAGAATTGGGGGGATTTGGGGGTAACTCCTCATATAAATCATCTAGGAACCAGGCGGGATAAGGGAGTGCATCAGGTTCTAGTGGGAAGATATGAACCATATCAATTGATGGGGTAAGGGTATTTATCGGGTCTATCAAAGGAGGGGGGGTATGATTTTGAATAGGGGCCAGTTGACGATGCATGTATTCAATGATCATAGGATATTGATATGTGAAATGGTCAAGTGATTCACATAGAGATCAAGGACATCTCATGCATTCATTGACTGAGGTTGTGACATAATGGATGTCAGTGACAGGAGTTGACGTGGGTGTTTTTTGAAAGCTCTGTCGTATAGTTGTTAGTGTTTGTTGGAATTGAGATAACATTGGACAGTGGTGTGTGTAATGGCCATATTATAAATAGACAATGCATGTGAATTTGGTTCACAGTCCTTTGTTACTTGTGGTCTGTGAGATAGCGGCAATACTGGAGGAAGCGATGAGTGGTGGTGGTGTTCGAGGGAGTTGGATAGGATTATGTAACTCAGGGAGAGATTGGCATTTGTTGGTGGGGTGTCCATCTTTCTCACATAGTGCATAAGTAGGTTGGACGTGTGGGGGAAGTCGAGTTGTGGGATCTTTCTTCTTTCGCCTGCCCCTATCTGTAGTAGGGGGGTCAGTGAGTGGGGGTGTAGGGGGTATGGTGGGAGTGAGTATGGGGATATGCATCAGGATTCCTTCTGTTTGGGGAGGGAGGGATGTTTGAGGGACCATATCAGGTGGATGTAAATACCAAACTGGGATTTCCAACACCATATTAGGAAGGGTAAGTGTTGCAGCAACCTAGAAAGCTTGTACACCTGGTGGGGGTTAAAAAAAAGGGATTTGGGTAAGGTCTTTGGGGACTATTTCCCAAACCGGTATCTAGCCCTAGGGAAGATCAGGAATGGGTCAAGATGAATTAGTTCCAGGGGATTCCTAAGGGAGAAGTTCTACGACTAGTGGGACGTCAGGGATGAAAGAGGCCTTGGTGGAAGGGGGGTTAGTTTCAGTTGTTGTTCCGTTGGAGGATATGACACATACTTGTGCGAAGGGATGGAGGAGTGGTGGTGCTCTGTGGTAGGTCCCTAGCAAGGATGGGTCTTTGAAGATTCTGGGGCCCATCTCAATGAGTGGATAGGCATCAGGATTAGTGTGGATAAAAGGGAGGATTTTATCGATGTTGGATGAAAGGTTAGGCTTGTAATTTTATACTTGATCGTTGGTAATGATATTTACATTATGGTGAAACATCATGGTTCGGAATACAGAAGAGGCTATGGCCAACAAGATATTGTAGGTGAGCGGGGTGTTGATAACCTCAATTTCAATCAGAACGGTTTTTCCCCCGAACTCGACAGGGACATTTTGGAAGAGTCCTTCGGGGGATGAGGGTCTACCATCGTAGGCTCTTAAGGTAATGGAAGATGGTATGATTTTGGGGGAACCAAGTTTCTACCATACAGATTTGGATGTGATACAGGTGGATGTTCCTTCATCAATGATGCATTGATGAACTGTAATGTTCCAATTTTTTACAGGGATTTGAAAAGCAATAAGAGCAGGGAGGTGAGGTTCTTCTCTATCGAGGTCAAATGTGATGAGTCGGGTATCAACCGGGTTGACTGCTCCCAGGGAAGAAAGTAATGACTTCCACTAGGTGGGACAAGTTTGAAGGACCTCTAAGACTGACATTACAGCTGGGGATTGTGCCATGTCATCGACCAAAATATAATTATGAGCTTCCCTAGCTTGAGGATTGTGGACATTCCTACGCAATGGGATGCGAGGAATATGAAGGGAGGTTTCAGTATTAGGGTGAGGAATTATGAGAGGGGGTCCTTTTGTGACTGGAATTGCTTTTGAGGTAGTGGGAGCGAATTCAGCGGGTGTGCTATACTGACGACTGCGTGTTTGCAGAAGGACTTCTTCCTCACTAGTAAGGAGGATAGTGCGATCGGCAGAGGTGCCCGTATTGGGATACTGTCCCAACTGTGGTGGGGTAGGCTTCATGTCTGGTTGGGTATTTATTACCCCTTGGTGTGGGATGGAGTTTTGTAGTACAGCTGGGGGGGGTTGTTGTACATATGGTTGTGGGGCTTGCTGAGGTGCAGGTGGTGCTAAGGGACATGGTCCATTCACAAAATCTTTCATCAGTTTAAAGTCATCGATTTGGGGGAAATGGTGAGTATAGTGACCAAACTCACTGCAAAGGGCTCAAGGGAAGGTGGTCCTAACATTGTTGTTGTTCCTTCCTTGATGTTTGTTGTTGTTTTGATGCAGGAGCATCGTCAACATCAAGCGAGCGTGGGGGAAAGCGCCACACATTTTGAGCATATGTTAAATTGTTTAAAAACTTTTGAAGAGTGGATGCGCCAAACTTAAATGTGATAGTTAAGGAGAGGCATACTTATGCATTGTATGGGACCTTGAGAGATCCGCTCTCGTCCATAGTAGGTAGAAGGCATTTATGTAAGTAGGTATAATTGAATATTAGATTAGACAATTTTAGAAGGAGTAGAGGGAAAACGGATATAGACACCCTCATTGTGTGTTGTAACATAGTTAGAAGCATTGGAGCATAGAAGAGAAGCAGAGAGCTGTGTAAGAACACCCATGTATTGATATTTGGATTAATAGAAAGAGGTTGATTCAAATTCATGGTTTTGTGTTTATTCTCTGTGTATTGATGTTGAATGATATGCTCATGAATGTTTTCTTCCTGGTATACATTTGCTTTTATAAGTTGTGTATGTGATTTCATGGTTTGAGTTTGAAGTCTGGAAGGAAGAAGAAATGAGTTTCAATTGTTTCTCTGTATGAGCAAGATTCCTGTAAGGAGTGCATTTGAATTGTCCGCAAGGAGTGCATCGACAAGGAGTACAGAGGGTCGTCTCTGAAATCTCAGGAGAGGTAGCTCTTGTTCTCATTTCCTCAGAGTGCAACTAGGCACAAGAGTTGTGCAAGGAGTGTGTAGGCTAAGGAGAGTCTCAGGGTTGCAAACCTAAGAAAAATATCGAAGGATTGCTGCTGTAGGTGTGCACAGAGTCAAAGTACATAACACCTGAGAGTGGTTGGAGGTCACCTCGAGGAGTGTGTGCAAGGATCCTCTTTGAGGTTGAAGTCGTGAGAAGCCCAGGGGGAGTAAAGCCTTTGAAAACGTAGAGGGGCATCGAAAGTTTGTAGTGCAAGTGGACAAGTCCAGGGAAGAGTCCTTGGTTTCCTTCGTAGAAATCACCAAGGGAAAGGGATCAACGGTCAAAAATTTATGGAGAGGATTAGTGAAATCCTACCAGTCGTCAGATTTTCCAGAGAAGTGAGGAGGTTACGGTCGCATCGGAGTTCAAGCACAGAAGATCGTGGACCACCAGATCTTCACATAGACACTCGTCATCCCTTGGATTGACCAGGAGTTGCACGGAGTTTAAGCTTCGTGAACAGGAGGAGGAAAGTTCTGACGAGAGGCATGGCCATCGGAATTTCGGCATTTGCAAAATCGGGAGTCACGAGGACGAGTGATCGGGATTTTTCATAGTGAAAATCCTAGAATCAATCTGAACAGTCCATCTTGAGGGGACAGGTGGCAATCATCGAGAGCCCGTCGGCGTTTCGACGACTGGGGTTCTAAGTTGACAAAGGAATTGTGTCATCGGGGCATCGAAAGTCTCAAAATCCTGAGGTTGAATCGGGATCGCCAATCTTGAGGGGACATGCGGAAAAGATCTAAGATCTCGGGAAAAGTCTCGAAAGGGAAGACTCCATCGGAGTTTCAGGATTCGACAAATAAGAAGTTTTGTGGCCAAAGGATCAGGAAAATCCATGTTGAAAACCCCGTAGACGATTGGAGTCGTCCATCAGTTGGGACACATGGGCGAGATCGAAAGCCCATAGACATTTCGGTCATCGGGACTCACATAGGTAAGGCTTTTGGTTTTGCAGTTGGCAAAAACCCGAGGGTCAATCTGAACTGTCCATCCACTTGGGATGCATGTCAGAAATCAGAAGAGAGTCGGGGATCGACATTTTGTGAGTTCTGGAGATGAGGAAAACTTTCATTTCAGAATCACGAAGTCCGATTTTCCCAAAGAGGAGAGCTCTGTGTGGGACCCAACTGACGTCATCTCATCAGAATGAGGCATCAGGAATTTGAATCTGCAGAGACCCCGAGAGAAAATCAAGACCATCCATCCTTGAGGACGTTTGGCGACAATCGAGGCTATCGGGGGAAATCCTGACAGGGAAGCCAAATCGGCATATCAGGATTTGGCGTTTCACGAATCCTGAAGACAAGGAAACCGGAGCATTTGAAATCGCGAATCATGAAATAGTGAGGAGCAGCGAGGACCGTCCATCCTTGAGGATGTGTGGCCGAGATCGAAGCCTTCGGGAAATTCCCTGAAAGGAAAAGTCAATTGTCGGGAAATCGAGAGTCGGGAAATCGGAAATCCCGTGGACAAGAGGCCCAATACATATTGACACTCGAAACCCCAAATCCCGATAAGAGATAGGATTGTGGTCATATAAGGCAGGGCCGTGTGGACTGGGAGCATAGCCAGGAGGGGCTGAAGCAAAAAAAAGGAAGCGCATCGGGATATCGAAGATTGGGGATTCGAGGAAGGAAGTGTTGGTGACATCGAGGATTGGAAAACCCCGAAACCCGATTGTTATTTTCTATTGAGAATGGAGAAGCACTCAAGCCTAAGGGCTATAATGAGCAGGACAGACCTGTGGGTCAAATCTTAATAAGGATTCCAGGGGAGAATCAAAGGAGCCACTCTGGCTCAAGGGTAATTTAGAATGATCCTTAAGACCAGGAGGTCAGGCGCAGGACCTGCTGAGGTAGGTGTCTGGGTGGATGCCATCATGTTTCCCCGTTAGTGGTTTTGATTCCCCTGGTTTTGGTTACCCCTAGCAGACTGGTTCTGCTAGGGTTGGTTTTGGTTTCCTCCTGGTCCCGAATTATTATTGTTCCAATTTTTTCCTTTCTTTCTGGTATTTTTTAATTGATGGGGTGGATTTTCCATGTTCAATTGTTCAAAATTTTTATATTGTTGAATGGGAGAGGATTGAAAAAAATTAACCCCAATGTGTGGTGGTCCTTATGGTGGAGCCATAAGATGTGGGGGGCCAGAAAATGGAAAGTATGGATTATGTTGAGGCGATGCTCCATAAGGTACATAGGAGGGTGTGGCACTTTCACTAGTGCTTAGTGTATAGGCTGAGGTAGAGGGAGCACCGACACTTGGTTGGATAGGTGGGTGGTTTAGGGGTGTCGGCGGGGGTCCACTTATGGGTGGAGTCAGGGAAACAGGGTATGGTTGTTGATAAGGTGGAGGAGGATAATAAGGGATTCCTCCATATGCCAGTAGATATTGAGGTGAACCATACATGGGTGGTTGTTGAGGCGGTGGGTTATGGTGTGTAGTGTTACCAATCAATCTATCTGATGAGTGAGACATCCCAGGTTTTTCTTGGCCAAATGGCACGGGTTTTGGGGCATCCGGGAGTACTGTGTATAGGTATCTAGACTGGGCGTAGAAGAGTTCAAAATGTTGGGTCTTGCTAATGGATTCTCTTCAGTCTGGGGGAAGGTGGCGGCTACATCTTTGGAAAGGAGGGAAATAAGTGATTTCAGGAACTAATTGAGACACTGTTGGGGGGTAGCATCATCTTTGCAAAGGCTACGTCACCGACGCCATTCATGGATGTGGTCAGAAATATGTGTAGAGGAAGTTTGTTTGAAATATGAGAGTAGTTCGAGGCCATTGTCATGATGAATGGGTAATTGAAAGAAGGTCAAAAATGCTTTGGTCAAGGATTCAAAAGTCACATGGGACCCGAATTTTTCTTTGACATACCATTTGGTGGATGGGCCAGTGAGTGTACGTTGAAATAACTTTAATCGGATGGAATCATCCATGATGTTGTTCGAAGAACACCATAGGTGAAATGTCATGATATGGTTGGCAGGATCATCTCCTACTTTTCCTTCAAACTTGGGGATGTCTGAAGGGAGTTTGTTAGGCATTGTAGGCCATGCAGGGTTGTGCAATATGGGATCATTGGTGAGTTTAGTCAAATCTAGTATGTTGAGGGAGGCTAACTATGGCATATGGGGGGGGTGGCATAGGATTAGTTCTATCCATAGTGTGAGTGTTCTGAGTACCTGACCCTTGGAGGGGACTAGGTGGGTTTGTACCTCGCCCTTGAGAGGAAGTTGGCCCCCTGCTTACGTGTAAAGGAGGGTGAGTGGAAGGTGGACCTTGGGAATTGGACCCAAGTAAGGTGGAACTAAGCAAAGCTGATCCCAAGACAGTGGCACTCAAAGGAGTGTGAGAAGGTGGAGCTGATGAGTTGGCAAGACTAGGAACTCCCCCTAGAATAGGAGGGAGATTTAGCAAGCATCTGGAACGATGGGGTTTCTTTGGATCCCCTATGATGTCCGACTATCTAAGTGAATGTGTGCGAATGGTGGTGAGAGTAATAAATAAACAAGAGCTTTTGCTGCAATTTTTGAACCTTGCACAATATATATCCAAATCAAATATAATCAGAAGGGTATCATACATAAAGTGTTTTGATAAAGAAGCATATATGTGGATAGGTGGATTTTTCCTGCATGGGGGAACAAATAAAACAAATGCTCGTGTCCTAAAATACGTAACTTCCTTCCTCTCAAAATAGCACTGGACCTTCCAATAGCACTCGAAAGTGGGGTCTAAAGCCACCAGAAGAGAAACTAGTGAAGGATGAAGAAATTAGTTATAATGAAGGGTAGAGGGGGCACATCCCGAAAGAACTAGTGATATTTCCCAATAGCCACACAAAATCTGATCAAGGTGCAATTGCACCCCACAATTTTCACCTAGGTAGATGTCCTAAGATTTGGTCACTAGGTACCTCGGTCAAAGTGTGATATTTAGATTTTCGGCCTAAGAAATGGGTCACGGGCTGGATCTCGTCCAAGAGGTGGGTGCCTCAAGGGGGGATGCACATAACAACCAGACCTCGGCCTTCAACCCTTCATGGGTATCTCCCTGACTTATGGTGTTAGGAACACTTAACTTGGAGGATTTAAAGTTCCCTATTTGACAACTTCTATTGTTTTAAAAATGTGAGAACCAGATAACGAGGAGTTATTTGGATGCCTATCCCTGAAATCCTACCTAGACTAAAAGATTTATTTTGGCACCTCCTGTGGAGGAAAACTTAGTGATTTTTTAGAAAAAATTTAGATGTGGTTGTTTGAGAGATTGGGGGTGTGAGCCAATCTCGTTGAAATTAAGTGGGAGTGGATAGTTTCATCAAGAAAAGAGTGGGGTGTTTCAAAATCCCTTTGGAGGAAACTTACTTCAACCTCCATGTTTCGAGATGAAAACTATGTGAGTGAGAAGTGACTTATGTGTGTGAATGAGTGAAAGTGTGCCAGTTTTTTAATGAATTAGGTGTCACCTTGCTACATGTGGAATTCGCTTGGTCCTTACAAGTCTTTGATTACCTATTTAACTAAATGTCATTGGTACAACCTTGAGGAATTCAAAATTCCCTAGGAAGCTAGCATGTGGACATGTGGGTCCTTTACTATTCCTTTAACTCCCTAATGTGATTTAATCTAAGAAAGCTTTGAAACTATCCTAGATTGTGATCATGTGGGCATGTATGGGACCATTACAAAACCTTTAAACTTCCCTAGTGATTTAATCTAAGAAAGTAAATTTCAACACTATCCTATCTTTGTAGCATGTGGGCATGTATGGGCCCGTTATAATCTTGAGATGTGTTTGAAAAATAAACTAAGAGGAGTCCCGAGGGGGATATTTTCCTCTCCTAAAGATTTTATCTTTTTAAGGGAGATGTAATTGTCTTTCAACCTCTTTTTGATTCTCAATATTTCTTTGGAGCATGAGAGAAGACCATACTCAACATTTGATATCCAATTTCTAGTCCCAATGCAATTTTTATATGTGATGTAGAATGATTCCAACTTTTAGTCAAAGAAAGCCATCCATGTGGCGAAATAAAAAGAAAAAAGAGGAAAAATAATGATTTTTAACCCCTAAGTGCCTATGTGCTTTGACTAATCCCTTTATGTGAGAGGGAATGTAAGTGTGGTGCAGATTACAACATGCATGGAATCATCTTTAAGAAGGTTATGGGCCTTCAACAGATCATAAAAATCTTACAATGTGTGTTTTTTACATAGGTGCACAGGTTTCAGACTAGACAGAGGCGCTCTGAGCGCGAATGCGTAAATTGAAAAAGATTTTTGAGCGCAGGTGTGCGGAAGGTGCAGAGTAATGTAGTGTTTTTGGCGCACATGGGCACGATGCATGATTGTGGGCCAATAAACCCACGCACAACTATCACACGGCCGTGAAGAAAATCTTGGATGGAATTCTCTCAACTTAGCTTTGAATTTGATGTTTTGTAGGTCCGCTTGGGCCGGTTATGGTACCTACAGGTTAATTAAGTAAAAAGAAGAGCTAAAATAACCCAAATGGGGTAGGAAATTGATACCTTTCCCCAGTGGAGTCACCAATTTGTTGCACCTCTTTTGTCACCTAAATGAGAAAAACATAGGTTCTTACAAGCTTAGTTGGGTTAGCTAAGCAAGACAGCAATAAAGGAAAGGGTTAGAAGAATAAACATAAAAGACTAAGCTAAGAATTAAACTAGGAAAGGAAAAAATAACTAAACTATTGTGCATAAGAACATAAGAACAAGAAACAAACAAGACTCAGGTCACCAATGGAAAGGATTGTATTAATGAAAAGAAAACACCAAAGAGAAAGGGGACTTTGGGTCCCTTCTTCCTCCAAGGGAGGGCTCTTGGACCCCCAAGATTGAGCTCTTCGTACAACTTGGAAACTTGAAAGAAATAGTGAAAGAATCCCAAGCTAACCCACTCAAAAGGTGATGTGGATTGCCCAAATGGAATGGTTCTAGTATGCTCTTGATAAGAAAAGAGGTTTTCACAAGAGAATAGCAGTAGCATAACCTTGCAAATGAATTCCTTGAAAATGTAGTGCACCCATGGCCTTGTTTTATAGCACCACTTTGAGGTATTGTGCAACCAGCTTTTAGTGTGAAAAGGGGTTGTTTAGGGCACCTTTGGGTCTTTGACTAGCCACCCATCCAGTTCCAGCCGAGATTTGGATGTCAAATCGACTTGGAAGCTGAACCAGAAGTGGGTGGGAGGCTAACCAACATCATAAATGCATTATTCTTAGGTGTGTGTGGCTTTTAGCGTCCACATTCATGCATCGTGTGCATGTGTTCTTTTCCTTCATTTCTTGATGGTGCATGTGCACGTGTGCCCTGTGTAGTCATAGTGCATCTTGATTTTATAACTGGTTGTATAGTTTTGGACATTTTGGAAATGTTTTTTTGGTAATTTTGGTCCATGGGTGAGCTCATAGCTGTTTGAAGATGTTGGATTCCTATAACCATTTGCAGACGAAATTTCAGTGATAACAGACACCTTATTGATGGTACTTGTACATGTATGATGTATATTCTTGATGCATACTTAAGACACATACATGAGGTACATGTTGTTGTGATATTGGAACACCTTGTGATATTGGCACACCTTGATATTGGCCTACCCAATATCACCCACCTCACTCTGCCACTATACCCCACTATCACCTATCACACGTCACACCCCACATACCCGTTCACTAATCAAGGCCCTCCATGTGACCATTATTCTCCTAGTCATCACCTCGCACCATAATGGACACCTCTGTGCACTATTTAATCATGTTTATTCACCACTTCTACACTATTTGTAGATCCAGACATTGTCGACACCATGCCAAATCCAATTTTTGAGCCAACAGCCACCAAGATCTGTTTTCGACAGACGACATTAACCTGGGTAATTACAATCATACATCAATTCAACTTCAGAACTCTGATAGTCATGGCTCCCAAATCTAAATCCGTCGATACATCTGAAAATCCATTTCTTCCCCCTCCCATCGACTTAGATCATATTCCCTTGGCAGATAAAGACTACAAAATTACAGAGCCGAAGTGTGAATTTGACTTCTTCAAATTACACTTCTGGCTAAAGGATATTTTCTTGGATCAAAGTGACGAAATTGGACACGGGAGTCCAATTTTCCCCTGTACATGTTCCCCCAAACCTTCCACTTCACAGAATTTTCCCTAAAATGCCAAGCCCATTATTTTCCTAGCCAAAGGGCCATCATTTCCTCTTCTGGTGAAGCCCTGTTCACCAATACCCCTAAATTTATTAATCGGATGTTACATATCCCAAGAATTGAATCTGAAATCCCTTTCTCTATCGAAGCCCTGAATGATCTTTATCAAAAGCTCTCTGTTGCCCCAAAGAGCCTAGATTTTCAAAATACTTTTGCCAGAAGATGCTCGGTTGCCCAAGAAAAACCCTCTCTATCCATCTTCCATCTTCTTTGTCAGGGAAAACCAAATTATTTCCACCCTTTGTTACATGTTAGGATATTTTTTAGATGAATGGGTAGATGACCATATCTTATTTTTTCTGTCCATTTTCTCCACAGAATAAAAAGCTACAGTCCAATTTGATTTTAGTCAACTTTTGGCTGACAACATACATCAGCATTTTTTCAAATTTTGAACAAAATGAATGTTCATATATTCCTCAGTGTTGGTGTACTTATTCATGTTTTTTCAATCAGATAGATTCTCATGTTCTCTCCAGAAATTGGATTGGGAAGAAAACCCTCAATCAGTAACTTCATGGACCTCACTAGTGACAAAAAATTCAATTGATTTCATCTTCAAATACTTCGTTGATCAATTTTATCACCTAGTGGTTTCCATGCTCAGCAGCAAAACAGAGCCAAGAATCAATGAACAAGTCTAGATAATTATTCACCTCTCTGATTTGGCCAAAACAGGAGATTGGTATATGTACCAGAACCACATTGAAACAAGAGTATATGGATGTGAATTGCCACCATACATACTGCCAAAATATCTCCCTATAAGGATATTTGCATTGGAATACATAATGAACATGGTGAACTCTGATGACATCCATTTTGTATTAGTCAAGAAGAAACAACAACTCAAAATCAGAACCCAAATTGGTTATTTCATATGAAACAGCAGAGCTACATGAGAAGAGGTAGAAAACCTCTTGAAATAGATGAACTTCACTTGGAGTTTCACGTGGAATTATGACCCATTTTGTGTCATCTCATAACTCAGGGTCAAACAAAAGAGAAATCCTTATGCTCATGTACACAAGCATGAGGTAGAAAAGTATATGAATCAGACAGATTGGAAATAAAATACATTGCTAGAAACAGAAGAGCAGCCTCCCCCTGTCACTGCTTCACATACCAGCACACCTCAAGTAAAAATAGAAAAGAGAGCAAGGAAAGAGTTTTCCCCTTTAGTCACAGAGGTGTCAGCTGAATATTTTCAAGTTTACAAGAAGAGGGATAAAAATAGTCACACACCGGACCTGCTTAAAGAAGGAGAAATGCATTCCACCATAGTCATGGAGGGACCACATTCCTCAACCTTCTCGGGTAGTCAATTCATAGTGTCCACATCTTCATATAAAAGACAAATAGACACTACTCTGATAGCCAAGTCCTCTCATGAGAAAACAAGGTCAAATATCTTTGACAAATACAAACAAATCAAGAAGAGGAATGAACTCCTAAAAAACAACACATATGCCCAATTCTGGAAGAAGACCTCCATTGTCCATCATAGACTATTGTCATCATTTGACATTGAGAAAGGAAAAATGAAAATGGCATTCCTACAAGCACAAGTCCCTCATCCCAAGACATGTTTTTATGACAAGAATACTTCTTTTGAGTTTGATGTGAAGGAGGTCCATCCAATGGACCAAATGGACATGCACAGGAAAACAGGGAAGATGATATTCTCCACTCTAACAAACACCTCATTTACTTATTCAAAATTGCAGGTGTCTCTGAATAACATCCAATCCCAACTGAAGCTGGAGAAGATATCATCTTTGGCTAAGGACAATAAGATCAAATCCCTAGAAGACTTGGTGCTAAAGATTGGATATGACCCATTGAATGTCAAGGAAGCTGAAGAACTGTTGAAGAAGAAAAATGATGATATATCCTCCTTGAGAAAGCAACTAAAGCTTCCAACCAATGAGAATTCACAAGCAAAGGAGGTGGTTGAAACTGAAGGCCACAAAGAGGAGATGTTTAAGTTGATCATGGAACAAAATGTACATATAAGAGAGATGGAGGCTGAAATGGAAAAAATGATCAAAGAGAAAGAACAGAGTGTGCAGATGGATATTATTCCATTGGAATCAGTCCCTATGATAGAAGTTAGGACATCAGAAGCAGCTACAATAGTATATATTCCATCAGCCATCCCAGTGCAACTTCCAGATGCTTTTGAGAAGCTTGTGAATTCTATGGAAGACATGTCCCTTCAAGGGGAGGAGATCAAAAATTTTAAGAAGAAGTAAAAAGCCTCCAAGACCTGAAGTCTATGTTCCAGTCCATCTATCATGCAGAAATGCATAAATCTTATAGACTCAGTCAATAACTATGGTAGTTGTAGAAGGAGACTGTCGTGGAAAAGACCTTATCTAAGGCCAAAGAAAACATCTGGGTGGATATCAGAAAATTTATGGCATAAATATAGACATTCATATAGATCATCTTTGAAAAACATGAACTGGTACAGAATGCCAGAGAAATAATGGGGAAANNTTGATGTTGTAGCTAGAGGAGAAGTCTCGAGTGATGGACATTGGAGTTCAGATATTTATCAGCGAGATTGAAGTACTACACAAGAAGGGTCTTCCTGAACTACTAGTATTGAATGAAAAGCTCATCACTCTATCAGATTACAAGCAGAAGATCAGTGAAATGGAAAAGGATAGTTCCAATTTTGTAGGTATATAGGGAATCATTACAAAAAAAGATTTCCTAGAAACATTACAGTTGGAACTGAGCAGCTAGCATGAGATAAAACATATTTTCATCACAAAGCCCACTTTTTCCAAGTACACTGAGATGGACGAGATATACAGACAGCTACTCAAGGTTTCCATATATAGTGAAAAGAGATGGGGAGATTTATGTTCTTTACTTGATTAAAGGTAATTTTGAGGTTCGAGTCAGCATGGAGCAGACAGTCAAGTCAAATATAATGAGTCACCAACTACTTCCACAAAATCAGCACCAAGGATCTGAATAGATCAACAGAATTCCTATATTTTGTAATATGAGATCTAACTAGATAGATTTTTCCTCCATAATATCCTTGTCATTTATGATAGGATTAGATGTAAATTATTGTATAAATACTTCTTCCTTAGAAGTATTGAGGGTTGAATTTTGCACCCAGGAGTTATTGTGTAATCTTTTCAAAGGATCGACCAATAATAAAACAGGTTCATTTATAGAATTCGTGTGTCAAATTGTTGGTGATGCCTCTCTTTATCTATTAAATGTTTTCTTATTCTCAGTAATAATTTATGTGTTTCTAATTCTAATCATTAAAAGGAAGTCAATAGAATGGAATTTATCTTGTATACTCTATCTCTGGTCTTTTAATGGTCTATATGCTTTTCATCTGAAATTGAGTAAGGGAATTCTTATTTTCTCCTTTGCTTAGTGGACTCTCATACCTTTTCTATCTTTTCCAACTCATTTAATCTCAATAGATCCAATAGTTTTACTACCTTTCCCTGTGAAGAAAACATCATAAAAAGATGAATTTGATCCTCATATTTAATACAGACCCCATAGCCCAATGGAAATTTAATGCATTCTTTCAACCAACTATCACAAACAAATTCAGACTATCATAACTAGCCTAATATTCAAAACTTAAACAAAGATAAATATTACAAAAAGATCCCTCTCTGAAACTGGCAGGGCTAGATCCTAGTTTCAAAAGTGGTTTTGAAAGTTACCTTTGTCAATTTCTTATACCCTTTGACAACCTATGGGAATTACAGAGTGTTAACAGAATACATTTATTTCTACTATATGAGAAGCACATATTAGTGGTATTGAGTATATGGTTGAGATTTGGCTTGAGATGATAGATTGATGTTACAGGTTGTATGGTACATATTATTGGTATGGGTTTTGCATAGGTATTGGTACAGGTTGTATGGTACAAGTCTAGTATAGGTTATTGGCATAGGTTTTGGTACAGGTTATTTGGTACATGTTACAGGTTGACAGTATTTTTATATCGGTCCAGTGACAGGGATAGTGACAAATTCAGTGGTAGTAATAGGTTTTCTACAGTTATACTTTTATGAGGAAGGACGGGGCAAGGAAAGGTGGTTGGAGCCACCTTTCGGTTGTAGTCGGAGAACTAGGGGGTTGTATCCTCCTTATGGTCGGAGCCAAGGAATTGGGGAGTTAGAGATTCCCTCAGGTTGTAGCCTGAAAACTATGGGGTTGGAGCCTCCTTCCAGTTTTAGCTCGAAAATAAGGAAGTTGGAGCTTCCAATGAATGTAATTATATTGACATATTAGAAAAGCATTATGTGGCTTTCTCTCGCATTGGGTTTCCACGTAAAATATTGGTGTGCAGTGATTGTAAGAATGTGTGTCTCATTGTTTATTATGCATTGATGATGATTGTATGATGCTTTGATATAATGCTGATGATGTATTGAATGATAAAGATAAACCATTGAACATTAATCAGAAAGAAAAAGAACACACATTGTGTAATACCCCTAATACCCCTAGTTTGAACCCCAATTGTAAATATAAATGTAAATATTCTTATAGGTTGGTGAGCCAGGTCATTATAGGCTAGAAGTATTATGTGATTATTAGGCTGGAGAGCCTGGATGCTAAAGGCCAGTGAGCCCATTATTGTAATATGTAAACACTCATATCATTAATAAATTCCATCATTGTTGTAGACTGACCCACAAATGAGTATGGGGGGGTAAATTCCACTAGGAAAGGAAAGGGAGCTAAGAGTCTAGGAAGGGGATAAGCTAGAGGGATTAATCCCAAAGGAATATTATATTATTATTCCTAAAATATAATTATGGGATATTCATGTTATCCTAAGTTCCTATGGGAAGGGAATGAATTACAAGCGGAGACAAGAGAGTCCCTTGGGTGCCATGTGTCGTAAAAGGAACATGCACATACATTTGGGGGAAATTAGTTCATTTTCCATCATTTTTTGGGGGGGATTGGGGGAAACCATTCTTCTCTCCGAGGATCCGAACTATGCATCTTCCATCAAGATAGATGTACTTAGGAAGCTTGGCGTTGTGGAAAACGAGAAACCTAGATTATTCACACAGGTTTTCCTACCATCTGTTAGCACTCTGTAATTTGCCCAAGGATATGAAGGTAGTCATAGAGACAACATCAAAACTACTTTGAGTCTTGGATCTAGCCCTCCAAGACTCAGAGAGGTATCTCTCTGTTTGATATAGATTTGATTGAATAGATATTAGGCTATCTATACATAATAGGGTTTGTTTTTTATTTGAGATGTTTGGCTGAAGGACTACTTTAGAATCCCATTGGGCTATGGGGTCTGTGTTAAAAATTAAGGTCATATAAACAACTTTTAAAAGGCTTCTTCACAGGGAGAGATATTCAATATACTGGATCGATTAAGATTAAATGTGATGGAAAGATAGAACAGGTGAGAGGTTCATTTAAGTAAAGAAGCATTCAAGAATTTCTTTAACTCAAAATATGAAGAATAACATGCAGACTGATAAAAGGACAGATACAGAGTACACGAGGTAAATTATGTTCTTTAACTTCCTTTTAACAATTAGAATTAGAAAACAAGGTGATAACAGAGTAATAAAATGTTAACATAGAAAGAAAAACATCACCAATGTCCAGATGCAAGAATCTTGTGCATCAATTCCTTTGTATTACTGGTGGATCTAAAACAATTACAGAGAACAACCTTTTTGGGTGCAAGGATCAACAACCCTTTTATATTAAAATCATATGAATAAATAGGAGAGATCCCCCCTCAAGTTTCAGAAGTCAGATTCAACCACCTCAGCCAAAAATAGAAATAAAAATCCCTAAAAAATCTTGAACTGCCCGCCATGAAAGAAGGGCCGAATTTCTGTGAAAAAGGGGTCCACTCAGACATCGGTTTCTCCCAATCGGTGAAACCTGTGAAAAAAAGGAATGCATTTGTTGTATATGGGCTTGTCTGGAGAAAAAAAAATGCTTCAGTTTCTCAAATTTCGTCTCCACCTCGCCGAAATAGCTCCTGCAAAATCGGCACTGTAACAGGAAAAACCAAAAATCCAAAAAATGAGGTTGAAAGACAACTTATATTCTCCCTTATCATGGCACCTGTGCAAAAATCGAGAGAGGTTTTTGTTCTTCATCCTGTGACAGAGAAAAATTTCTCTCGGTTTTTCAAAATTCTCTTTAGTTTGCTCGGAATCACCTTCATAAATCGACTGGTCAAAAATGTTGCAAAAGCGATTTTTTGGGGCATGGTGGTATTCTGGACCCCCCCTGAGGTGGTAAGT
>JASDQU010438498.1:21722-32879 GCA_032191745.1 Picea mariana
AAAAAAATGATATATATAACAAAAATGACATAAAAATTACATATGAAAACAACAAAACTACAAAGGAGGAGATTTACCCATCTCCCCTCGCTCCTCACAAGGAGGCACGGGTATCTCAGGATCTCTAGAAAAATCTATCCCTACATATGGGTAATCCTCGATCACAGGGATCTGCCATGACAACCAAGCAAAGAAGTCATCATCGAAGGACTCATTGGTCCTTCCACCACCCTTTCGTGGTAGTAATACTGCCCATCTACACACTGCAAGAAAAGAGGCTTGATGTCCTCGTACTACTTCCCGAGGACTAAATCTGGGAACTCTCTCAAATAAGAATGAACACAAAATCATCCCGAACCCAAAATTTCTTTGTGTCCACTGTTGGCAATCTGTCAATTGCCTCTTCATGCACTCGAGCAGTGTGGTACTCCAGTCAAAAATCTGTGCATTCAAGCACTGGATAACACAGTTCATCTGTGTGCAAGACGCCTGATGCAAGGCTGCTGAGCCAGTAATTTGCCCAATCATTAATAATATCGCCTACAACGATAGGTTAGTGATCTTACTGATGGGTACATGGGATCCCACATGATCAGTCCCAGCCTCACAATGCTCGGCTATCAGTTCTGATATCTTACTCGGTCCTGTAGGAAACGTCCTGAAGTTGACTAGTTCCCCTCTCCTTGGAAGGCCAGTCAAAAAATAGATATCTTTGGTGGTGTGCACCAATGATTGCCCATCTAGCATGAAGGCCTTTGCATCAGGGTGCCAGTAGTCAATCAAGGCATTCAGTATCCTTGGTTGCGCTCACATAAATGGACACAGGAAGAACTTCAGTAAACCACATTGCATCAACACAACGATGATATTTGGATCTCCTGCGACCAACTCACTGATTGCTTTATGCTCCCTTTCCATCCACTGGACATACATCCTGCCAACAAAACAAAGTTCAAGAGGATCAGTACTTGCCTTTTAGTTCTTTTTTGCTACAAAAGGGGGGTCCACGCGAGCTGTAGAGGCGACAGTCGCGTGTACACGCGGGTAGCCTTTACTCTTCCCAAGTGTACACGTGGCTTGTCTAGAGACAACCCGCGTGTACCTAAGGCAGACCTTTTAAAGGTCGACACCCACCCAAAAAATGAAAGCCAATGCAAAATTGAAGATTTTAATAGCTAGATAAGGGAGTTTGTACTTACTTGGTCCAAGCGGAAGTTCCTTTCGTCCACTATAGCTCCCAGAATCACCATTTTTAGCAAAGGGGGTCTTTTGGCTCTAGAGTCAATTTCCAAATTAGCAATGGTGATAATGAGCTGCCAGCTTCTATTTATAGACTTTTTGGCCTCTTTTGTCACTTTTTTGGCCTCCCTTATCAGTTTCTTTATACCAAAATCCATTTAGAGTGATTCAGGAGTTATATGGGAGGGATTTGATCGGGTATTGGGACACGTTTTTTTTATTGTTGAGAAAATTTTGACTGTCCATGAAATTTTTTCCAAGAATCAACTTGAGCATATAGGTTAGGTTATTACCCCGACTTTTGCATCTCGTGGTATTTTTCCTCTGCTATAGGACCAATCCCATCAAGTTGTGACACAGAACCATCATATCTTCTTTAGAAGTGTTGCAACTTGGTGGTAGAGCTTACTAGAACATGGATGCCCTAGGTAGGTCCTGGTTGCATTATGGTATCCATGCCATCTCTAAAACACTGTAGGCTCAGGAGTCCTTATAGTCTTTCCTGAATATGAGTTTGAGCCTCATTTGCATGATTCTTCTTCGCTCTTTGTCTCACCCTCAGGACTCCCAAAAAATAACAAGTCTCCTTTTAAGCCCTTTTTAGACCCTCTAAACATGAAAAGATTGTCGAGCGATCTTGTGGCCTTTCACGCTCGTTAAAATGAAATTTGAAGTCATGTCTCTCCGGCGGTAGTTTACCCCTTTTTCAGTCCAGACGGTCAACTGTACAAACAAAGGTATACTTTATAGAACTTTTGTTCTTTAGAAGAGTACTCAGGTATAATTTTATCCCTTTTTCGGGCCTGAGGGACTAAAATTACGAAAAAGAAACCCCCACGGAGTCCATAGTTAAGCTCTTTTAAGACTCCCTAAAAGTGAAAAGATCATCGAGTGACCTTATTCTTTCACACTCGTTAAATTGGTCCAGAAGAATATTCCTGACGGAGTCCATAGTTAAACTTTTTTCAGACTCCTTAAAAGTGAAAAAATGGCCGAGTGATCTTGTCCTTGTCACACTTGTTAAAATGGTTTTTAATCGACGTCTAATCAGAGCTAGTTTACCCCTTTTTTGAACCGACTAGACTATCTTCGAAATAGGTATCCCAATGGATTTTCCTTTTATGTTTTTTCAGACTCTCTATATATGAAAAAACAATGAGCTTACCTTCTTTGGGCTCGTTAAACTTGCATCGAAGGACGTTACTATTGTGTGTTTTATCAACCGCATTTGCATACCTTATCCACTAGCCTTGTGACAGTTTGCTTCTCCATCTTAACACCTTTGGCCGCCAGAGGATTTTTCCCGAGTATCATTTTACTAGAACATTAGTCTTGTCCTTGTGCCTTGAGCTTGTATGTTTGCAATACTCGTTCCTCCATTGTAACATAATATTCCTTTATTCTTTTTCCATCATTATCGAAAAGAACAAAAAAAATCAAATATACCCCAAAAAGAGGACAGGAAAAGTATTTTCTTTATTGGTAGCATAATGAGTCTCCCTTGGATAAAGCACATCTGCTTGTTTTTTCATCAGACTATGGGATGTAGTATGACCTTAGGAAGTTGTTCTCTCTATATAGAGTTATGTTCTCCACTGTTTGGTTATTCTTCCAAACATATGGAGAGTTTGTGTTGCCTCCTGCTTCGTAGACTTATGATTAACATTCATGTTGCCTAAGTCTCATCACTTGTTGTGCTATTGTCCAAGGGAAGTTTGTCACTAAGCCTGAGTCGTCCCTCTGCAATGTGTCTTTTGCCCGCGTACCCGGCCATCCTGAATGTCCAATCAAGTCCTTGTTCAAAATCACTGAAGCCTTTAGTCCGATCATCAATATTATCAAGTCCATGACCGACGAGTCATCAAAGACCTCTGGGTAGTGCAGTCGTACACTCATATTACACTCCTACCAGAGTTTTGGAAGATTTTGAAGTTGTTTCTCGAGCTCTGAAGATCTCATCTCCAGCCATCAGGCCAAATCAACTTCTAAAAGATGGATACTTTATATGTATATCTTTATGATTTCGAGATGTAGATCTACTATGTATTGTTTGCGGCTAATCTTTATAGTTATTTGACATGGATATACAGTGTATTTGATTGGTAGCCATGGTTCTATTTTTATCCCGAGCATGGGTATTCCCACCTCGGTGAGACATTTGTTATTTTGCAGATGGCACCTCTCAGTTCCTGATCTTCTGTTTATAAGTGTTTGGTGTTCATCATATATTGATTAATTGAATAATTAATATGTGTGCTTAATATGGATGAAGTTAAAAAGAAAAAATGGGCAATACTAATTCACACCCTCCCCCCCCCCTCTCAATATTGTTGGATATTCCATCAAAGGGATTTTGGTTAAGGTACATGTTGTTTACATGGTTGAGACAAGTAGTTGATGAGTTGGAACATACATGAAATGTATAGTTGATGATGTTGGTGCATATTGATGACTCATAGTTGATGAGTAGTCGACACATGATTGGTACATACTTGGTACATGGTTGGTTGCACTTGTTTATGGTACAGGTTGATTACAGGTTGTTTGGTATAGGTTGTTGCATGGTTGATGCACTTGTTTATGGTACATGTTAATTACAAGTTGAAGTACAGGTTGATGCATGGTTCAGGTTTACAACAATATATCTCACATTGATAGTGTGACAATGGTTCCATCATTATACTTCTACTTCAGGGTGGTTGGATGGGGCAAGGACAGGTGGTTGTAGCCACCTCTCGGTTGTAGCCGAAGAACATAGGGGGTTGTAGCCTCCTTTTGGTTGTAGCCATAGAATTAGGGAGTTGGATATTTCCTCAGGTTGTAGCCTCAGAAACTAGGGGGTTGGAGCATCCTTCCAGTTGCAGCTATAAAACAAAGGAATTTGGTGCTTCCAAATGTAATTCTTCAAGACATATAAGAAAAAACATTCAGTGGTTTTCTCCCACTTTAGGATTCCACGTAAAAAAATGGTGTACTATGTATGTGTATGATTGTTCATTTGTTCATTGCTCATTATGCCATCTACATTGTCATTGAATAATTTGAACAAGTCTCTTCAGAATGTCATGTGGGAGGTTGCGTCTGTGTTAAGAAGCCATGCATATTTCCAAAGAGTATATGAAGTGTTAAATAAATCTTCAGTTACTCCTATATTGCAGTGGGAAACAATGTAATAGGTAGATTTAGGTGGATTACCTTTTGTTGGTTCCGAGGTTTTACCTTTGTCCTCTTTCTTATTATTTCTATATTCTTTGATCTTATCCCATGGAACTCTGTAATCATTTTCTTCATGTGACCCATTATTTTTGCAACAAGTATGATGAATATTGGATCTATCATCTTGGTTGTGTCTAGCCCCCTGCCTCTAAAAGTATTTCTTCCACGCCGTCTTCTGATTCTTTCTCCTCTAGAAGAATCATGTGGTTTACTCTTCTCTTTCTAAGCAAGGTACAAGGTCTCTCTAGTTGAAGGAGTTGACTTCTTTCCAAAGGCTTTCTCATGTTCTACAACTTTCTCCACCATCTTGTCAAATGTGATGGATTCCATTTAACCACTTTCTTGTAGCGATTCAAGATAGTGAGAATTTGTAGGGTAGAAGGACTTAATAAAGGATATGAGAGGGAGATCTATCTTCACTCCAGTGGCCTAAATTTCATGCATTATGGATTTTATTTATGAAGCTAAATCCATAGGGAATCATTCTTCAACTCTAGGTTGAAGAGCTTCACCATTAGTTGTATGAGTTCTAGTTCAGATTGTGTGTCGTACAAGTCATTCAATATCTTCAAAGCACTATAGAAGCCATTAATAGAAGAAATATAATGGCTCACCTGCTCACTTACTGTCAAAAATATCAAAACATATGTATTCTATTTTTTTTCCTCCCATATGGAACGTTCTTTGTTTGATTTTGGAGTGGATGATCTACTACCCGGTCTACTACTTTTCGACTTTGATTCTGAGGCAACAGATTCAAAGAATGATTATGCTTCTTCTTCAATGATTATGTTAGAGACTATTTCTACTTCACAAATTCCTTTTGATAGATAATTGAATATCAATGTTCTTTTTATCATTGCATACCATTCTTTATAGTTCCCTTTCTAGTCAGCACCACACTAACAATGGAGATGAGAGAATGCATTTTCTTCTACATTCACGCACACATAGAAAAACATTACTAGTAATGATACTAAACCAAGAATACATTTCTAGGTCACCACGAATATTGATTAGAATGAATAAAATGCTTCATTGGTCACTAGAAGGAATATTGAACACATTCAACGATTCCATCCAGTGTAAGCGCATCGAGACTTGCAACTCCATAAACTTGGTTTACATCCACAAATGATTTCTTCCATGTGGAATTTTTTAAAAGATAAATTGTTTCTTGAAGAATACCTTCGGCATTAGACATCAAAAAATTTCATGGCAAAAATCCATTCCTACAAATTACAAGAAGAGAAAAATAAAAACGACACAATTGTTTTTGTGTATAGACAAAATGACAAGACAACCACATGCATGAATATTCATCAAAGAGAAAAAAACCTTTCCTTCATTTTTCTTCCTATCCCCAACACTAATGCATACAATTTTAATACATAGAATATTGTGAAATACCATTTCCAGAGTGTGTGGGAGGTGCATGGAGTGTCACATTCGAATGGTCAACAGAGGTGAATTTTATTACCAATAGTGCAGTTGATCAGAGTTCGTGGGAGGTGCGTGGAGGCACCATAGTCGAATGGTCAACGGGCTAGAGAGAACACCTGTTTAGAATTTTCACTGAGAACTCAATTCGACCAGTGTTTGAGCTATCACATAACCAAACATTAGGGTTTGAGTAGACAAGGGTTGCGTGAGAGTAGACGTTGGGGTTTGAGCAGTGTTTGAGTGTTGAGGATTGAGGTCAAGGGGCATGAGGAGAATGAATAAGGAATGAACTTCATGATGGAAAAGGAATCGATCAAAGTGTCAGAGAGAAAATAATTAGACAAGGAGGAATTTATGTACACTCGGGGAGAGAAAACAACCTAAGAAAACATGGATTTAGCCTATGCTCTGATATGACTGTCAGGATAGGAATTGGTAGAAAATGTATCTCCACTTATGTGCTTTGACTTAACATGAGAAGTGCATAAATACAATCATAATGACTATTGTTCTTCCTTAATGGATGGCTCTTCCTATCACCTACGACTCTTCATATTTACATTATTATTACAGTAACGCAATCCCAAGGATTACGTGTCTAACAATACTCATATGCCAAAGGAATTTAGAAATGTATTTAAGAGACTATTATTGTAGTTCTTTATACTTACCACATTAAACATAACTATAAAATATATCAAGGAAGTTACATCTATATATTATCATAAAAAGAACATATAAATAACAACATTAAAAAAGTTGTAGTCTTGACAATGTCCATTTTCTTATACACAAAACTGAAATAGTTAAGAATATTTAGGTCCAAAAATCATGAGTATATTAAATTGAGTTCCCGTCCTAGAGCATTGATATAATCMAGGTCCCTTGATAAATTCAATTCCACCTTTTGAAAGGCCATTCACTATCCTATTCATGTCCCTGTATATATTTTATAAAKATATATATGAAAATTATGCAAGTAAGTAATGTACTTCATCATACAAAGGCTATAAGGTGAAATCCCTGAGTGCAATTTCCTTGCACAACAATTGGATAACCAATAATGAGGCACCAAAATTTTGAATGTGAGGTGCACCAAACTTTAGGGCCATACTCAAAACAAGTTTGAGAGCCATTAGTTCACAATAGTTATTAGTTTCTTGACCAATTTCAACTTTGAAAGAAATGATATTATCTTTAGGTAAATGTAAAATTCCTCTTGATGCTCCCTCAGGATGGATCCCCTATGATGCACCATCAAAGCATTCCCAATGAATTCCCTTGTTAATTACCTCTTGCTTCTATTTATGAGTGTTTGTTTTTTAATTTTGTAGGAAACCATTAAAAATATTTAGGGACTGGATTACACAGTAGAGAGGTAAAGGTTCTTTACTTTCAAACAAATTAAAGTTCTTGGGTAGCTAGACTCTCTAGTGTATGTTAAGAGGAAGGGATTTAATATTGTTTGCATCATTTTTGGAACAACAAGAGTTAAAAGTCTCTTCTATAGCTTCACCTATCCACACATTCTTTATCCCTGTCATCCTTTCCACCTCTTTCCATGCCTCCATGGTGTAAGGACATTTCAAGATAATGTGTTCAATGGTTTCTTCTACTTTCTGACATAAGTTGCATGACCCCAGCCCAATAAATTATCTCTTTTGAAAGAACTCATAGGTGTTAGAAATAGGATCATGAATCAATAAAAATAAAACAAATCAAAATGAATGTGAAAATGAAACACAAAAGAACACAATACAAGAGAGACACCAATATATGTGGTTCACCCGATATGGGATACATCCTCTCTTAGTCACAATCCTCTCTCTCTCTTCACTCTCTCACAATCTCCTCTCTTAGTCACAATCCTCTCTCTCATTGTATTAACTTCACCATTATAATACAATATCAGGATCCCGCAGAATCCAAAATCCCTAATCCATTGACTTGGATTATATTACAACCTTAATTACTTAACTAAAAGTAGAAAAAACATGGGCCTAAAAACCATGTGCCAAAACAACCCAAAATGGATGCAAACAAATGCCCAATTTTTTTTCTCTGGGGCTTTGCCCCTAAACCTTTGGACAAGGGGGGCCTCCACTCCCCTATGATCCCCTTGTTTCATCCGAGACAGTGTAAAAATACATGGTCCTATTCATGAAAAGAATATAACACATACCCAAAAATCAAGAACTGGGATCCAAATGTGGTTGAAAACAAGACCTTTGAATTGAGAAGATAATCATGCTCCAAAACCAACAATCTCCCACTTGGATTTTGATTACAATAACTCCAATGCTACTACACCTGCTAGACTATTCTCCAAATTTGGACCTCGAAAGTTTCTTGTCTTCACCATCATTCTTGAAGCCCAAATGAAACTAAGACAGAACTACATTTCTCTATGTTTACTGTCTTCATTAACATGTATACAATATTCTGGTTAGTGTGTATCTTTTCCAACTTCAACTATTGATATTCCAAAACTAATTGTATGAAATGGTACATGAGTTGTATATGTTTAGTATTAGAATGGAAGGATGATTTCTTTTCAAGAAGAATGGAACTCTAGTTTTCACTTTACAACATGATATTCTCCTACTTCTTTCCCAATTCCTCCATAAACCTCTATAACCAAATCAACTCTTTACTAGCCTATGTAACAACAACATACTCTTCTTTTTTTGTTGGAAGTGCAACAACCGTTTGCAATTTCAAAGTACAACCTATTGTTATTCCACGTATAATAAAAACATACCATGTGGTGCTCCTCCTGCTATCTATATCACCTATCATATTTGAACTAGCATATCCCTATAGAATGACATTCAAACCTCCAAAACATAATTCTTGAGTAGTAGTGCCTCTCAAAACCCCAGAAGTCCATTTTATTACCTTCCAATGATCTTTACCTAGTTTGTTCATATACCTACTCAAAAATCTCATTGCATGTGCAATATTCGACCTTTTGCACATCATCGCATACACAAAGATACCAAATACTGATGAATATGAAACCTTGGACATGTATTATATCTTCTCATGTGTCTTGGGACACATCTCCTTAGTTAGTTTGAAATTGTTGACCAAAGGTGTACTAACTAGTTTTTCATCTTGCATTTTAAATCTTTCCAACACCTTCTCTATGTAATCACCTTGAGACAATATTCATTTATAATTTTTTCCTGTCTCTTGTGATTCCCATACCAAGGATTTTCTTTGCAAGACCCAAATACTTCATCACAAATGAATTAACTAATTTTATTTTGAGCACATTTATATCCTACATGTTAGACCCCGCAACAAGCATGTCATATACATACAATAACAAGATAATATAGTTTCCATTATCTAGTCTCTTAAAATAAGAATAATGGTCAGAATCACATATACTATAACCTTTTTCTGTCATAAATGTAATACCCCGATTTTGAGTCACCATATTAAACATTTTATTTGTTTATTTGATGAAAGGCCGGAGATCCCAAACAATTAAAAGAGGCCAGTGAGCCCAGGAAATGTAATGCTTTGATCATCATTAATAATAAAATACATCATTGGATGCTAGATGGATGAGGAATAGAGTTATAGGGGGCTATGATTCCACAAGAGAGGGGGTTTAAGGGAATAATTATTTTATTATATTTTATTTACCCATAATTGTTTTAATTGAGAGAAGTGGCTACATGAGCTTCTTGGGGAAGGCCATGTGGTTCTTGATTTCCAAGTAAGTATATAAACCCATCTTTGGGCTATTTGGGGGGTTCACACTCTTTATTATGTTATCTCTCTCTAGTCACTCTTTCACCCATCCATAATTCCTCATTCATTTTGATCTTGTATTGGGAAAGAAAAACGAATTGTTGAAGAGGAGCCATTGTTTTATTCGTTGTAGTAATTGCTGGTGTATTCCAACCATGAATTGGTGCATGTATGCCCGAGATGCATGGGCATGAGATAATTTTTTATCACAAATGCAAGTCGTGAGAGTCCCAACATGGATATTCTTGATCAGATGCACTAGATCCCTGGAAGAAGTTGGACAACCTGAGGGACTGTGTGGTAGAGAAGGGGGTCCATTATCTTGGGTTGCACAGGTTGGAGAGAAGAGAGATGGTGTGCTTTGGATTGTTGTGTGTTGAGAAACATGTAAGAGATTGAGTCCTGTATGGTTTGCACTATATGGAAAAGACCCTCTAGTAGATGTTTTTGCAGAAGCCCCTATAAAAATATCCCAAAAATCCATTTATAGTGGGGGACACTAGCGAAGGCGAGTGGGCAAAGGTTTTAGCGAATATTTTTTTACAGAGATTTTATAAATACATAATGCAACAATGAATTTTCTACTAGGGATGCAACAATTCTCTAAAACATGGCACACCGTGGTAGGTTTATTTAAAAAAAAATATACTCTTGTGCGCTACTTAAATACTAACGCACTGGTGCACATCGTTTCTATAAAATATAGTGCACCATGGTAGGGTTATTTTTTAAAAAAATACACTCTCGTGCGCTACTTAAATACTGATGCACCGGTGCATCTAATAATTGAGCGCACCATAACAGGGTTAAATAAAGAAAATATCTATTGGCTGTAAAATTCATTTTTACCCTTTTCAGTGTTGTAGAGCTCTCAAGAACTGGTGCAACTTTTTCATCTTTGAAGAACCCTATCATTGGTGCTTTCCTTGCTTGCCTTCCTTCCGTTCGTTGCTTAGTGTGTGGCTTTCATATTTTGCCAAATTTGTTTTTTTGGACTACATTGCAACAATGCCTACCTGACGAGGAAACGCCCAGGTAATGTCTTTGTTTCTTTATAACTTAAACTTTTAGTGGATTAAATTCAAAATTTAGTTAAATTTCCACAATTTTTTTTTTGCACAGTGCGTTCGAGTCGTTTGTTTCGCATCGTGGATGGTGCACCCTGAAAATTTACAGGGTGCACTGAAACACCATGCCTAATTTTTTTCAGTGGTGTGTTTGTAAAATATAACACACCAATGCGTTGGATAAACTTTAATGCACTGGTGCATAATTTTACCGATGCACCGCCTAAAATAATATAGCTGATTTTTCATGGTGTGTCGAAATAACGTTAGCGCACTGGGGTGTTACATTAAAAAATGCACCACATAAATTGGATATATTATTTTATGTGTTTCATTAATGATTACACATTGGTGTGTTAATGATTACCCAACTCACTTCTATAAAACATTAGAGCCTACATGCTAAAGTATCGTAATTATCAATTTT
>JASDQU010438498.1:34877-51828 GCA_032191745.1 Picea mariana
GAAGATGAACTTGCAAGTCCATGAAACTCATCGACAGTTCCTTCTCAAACATACAAACAATGTCAGCTATTTCTTGACTCCATCGTGGAATGCTAGCCATATGAATCTCCTTTGATGTGATCCAACACAAAAATGAATATAATTTAGATATGGCATGTTGTATGTCCTGGGGGAATTCATGGTTCACACACCCATGCACGGGCATAGAATAATCGCATTGCAAATTAAACACATACAAAATTAATTTTGTTTATTCCCATGGCATAAAAATTAAAACAAATAATAAAATCATGTTTTTGACATATGTACTCTTAGAAGGTTCAAATGGTCATGTGATTTCAACCCAAAAAAATGGTATTTCATAGTGAATACATGCCATAGTGAAGACCCATATAAAGAATGTGCCTTCACACCCAATATAACTTCCTTTTACAAAGAAATATCATCTTTCATCAAAATCCATGGGACATCACCTTATTTGAAAGACCAAGAGGGACCAACTTCTCCTCTACTTTCTTGTCTTGGCCAATGTTTCTTTTTAGTTTTTGAAGAAATAATATCTCTCCTAACAACCAATGTGTCACTTTCTTTTGATGATATGTGCCTCCATAAAGAAGATGAAACATTTTTAAATATATTCATGGGATCTAGTAAGTGGGCAATCTTAATATGCTTCCAATATAGGAGCTCATAAAAGACAAATTCCCTTTTCATCCCAATGGGAGATTTCTCAACATAGGTGTCAAAGAATTATGGATCATTGAACATAGGATCCCCATTTGAATAAAACATTTATGTAATCTCATTCTCCTTCTCTCTCTCATATGCTCCAAGCAATTCTACTAGTGTCATTATTGTAGGCCTTTAGAGAAGGTCCGGAACATTTAAATCCATGATACCCTTTTGTTACAAGACCTGTGAAATTATTAATGTATACATATCACATTACCATTGAAGATTAAAACAATCGCAACAAATTAAATATGCCAAAAAATATTGGTACATATATAAACAAATCAATAAACATGTAATTTACCAGAGCAAACTCCTAAGCCTAGATAATCATGCATGGTGTAAGCACATATGCCATACAACGTAAAACTCCTCTCTGTTGTGACAGGTCTTGATACATCGTATACATGTATCCCTTCCCATAATTCCTTTAATTCATCTACCAATGGTTGTAGGTAGACATCCATATCTTCACTTGTCTTCTACCATGGACTACGAGAGCCAACATAATATGTTCATTATTTATGAAAAACCATGGGGGGATATTGTTATTGATCACTACTACAGGCCAAACATAATAGTTGGCATTTTAGATGGAATATGGGTTGACGCCATCCATGTCTATGCTGAGTCGTAGACTTCGTACTTCATCCTTGAATTTTTTAGGCCATGTATCCTCTATATGCTTCATGGCTATTGAATCTATTGGGATTCACATAACTCCCGACTCACTTCTATGCGAGGCATGCCATCCATGTAACATAACTAACTCTTTGTAACAAAAGAGACTTTGAATCCTTGGGATTATATGCATGTGCCTCTATATATTCTGAGGAGGACCATGTGATTTACCCTTTTTATTTGATTTATGGTACTGTTCATGCCCACATTTCAGACATATCTCTTTGTTTTCATATTCCCCTCTATATATAATTCAATAATTTAGACATGCATGATATGATATGTACTCAACACCCAACATTTTCAACATCTAATTTGTGTCTTCATAGCTATAGTTAAAGACATTATCACTTGGAAGAACTGTACCTTTGAATAACCTACATTTAGTGGGAAATAGAAATGTACAATGTCATTTAATGTTTATAAAATCGGCCATTTTTAATGTTGATTGTGTGACATGATTTCTCAAAATATAAGGGAATGAATGGTCAGTTACCTCAATATTGTTAAGAAACATGTGTTTGACATGCAAAACGTTTCTTTCAAGTTGTACAGTAACATTGTTGTCCCAAACTGGGTAGACTTTGACTGGCTAGGTCCAAAGAGAGGGGTGGTGGAAGCAGATTTCAGGTTTTCGTAAAAGGTATCAGTGATATGAGCATCATCTCATATCTCATTGTTCTGGAATGCATCTAACAACATTGTCTCCATGGCAATTATATCCCGTAAATAATCATCCATACCAAACTTTGTTTGATTGACTCCATTTCCAACTTGTGAAGAACTACTATTGTTGTAGTCATTCCTAATTGGTGAATTTGGACGTAGTGGGAATTGAATAGGTGGTTGATTCAACCATTATTGGTATGATTTCTCTCTAAGTTGTGCTCTTATTGCATCCTTCTCTTGATTTGACATTGTAGTGGGGTGTAACAAAAGATGATAGGTAGGTGGCTCACCATCAGAATCCTAATTTCAAAAATATTGAACATTAGTACATCGATGATATTAGTAAGAAAATGCAATTGGTTTTTTCAAATTACATTATACCAAATAATTATTACCATCGTTGACCCAGGATTGTAGCTAGCCGATGGCATGTTACAATTGGCAGGGTAAAATAACTGTCCATTTTCATCTCCCAACTGCTTGCGGTATGTTGCTCCTGATAAGATCTTTCAAATTTTTTGAACTAGTGGAATATTTTCTGCACCTGAACATGATTTTGAATTAGGATCCCACAAATTTGGATACATTTGTATTCATATTGACATGGATAAAAAATATATTCAATTAGATTATCAAAATATAAATAAAATCCAAACTTACTGGAGATGCAAAAGGAGAAATCCTCAATGGACTTTGGGCAATATGGAACGATATGGAATTTGAAGAATTATCCATTTGATATTATAAGATTTTCTCTCTGCATTTCAGCAAAATCAACAATAAGTTTTTAAGAATTAGGCGACTTTAAGAGGAAAATGTATACTATCAAGTACTGCAAGTCACATGGATGCATCCTAAAAGATAATTTAAGATGAATATACTATTTTGTGTGAAAATAAAAATTCAGATAGATTTTAAAGAATAATGGTTCACTTATTTAAACAAAATGCACTAGTGTGTCTATAACATTCTAAAGCACCATGGTGTTTAATTACTAACCACATCAGTTCTTAAGGTTTCAAATAAATAAAAACAAATTATATGATATCGGTGCTCCAAAAATATTTAGTTCACCGGTGCTTTGTATAAACAAACTCACCGGTGTTTCGTAAAACTTAAAAAAAAAGTGTGACTTTGTTTTTTTACAATTGAAAAATGAGCAGGAATTTATTTTTCAAAAAATCTAATTTCATAAAGTCCTTTAAATATTAAGAAGCTATTCGGTATTTCATTATTTTTCCAGAATTTACAAGGGAGAGATTTGTGAGAGGGACATACTGGGGAGCACCGTGGAGCAATAGAATACTTTGGAACAACATAATTATTCAGAAGATCAGAATTTGAAGGGTATGGTGATTCACTTAAAACTATTTTCATAAAGTCCTTTAAATAGAATTAAGTTATTCACTATTTCATTATTTTTCCAAAATTTACAGGGGAGAGATTTGCAAGAGATACATATCGAGGAGCATTGTGGAGTAGCAGAATACTTTGGAACAATAGAATTATTCAGAAGATTAGAATTTGAAGGGTAAGGTGATTCACTAAAAACCCTTTTGGAGCAAAAAAAATATTCAAAAGATCGGAATTTGAAGGGTTTTGTGATTCACTCAAAACCCTACATAGTAAAAATTTTAAATTTTACCGTTGATTTTAATAAAAAAAAAAAATACAATTTGTATCCCTATTTAGATTTAATTAAAATTCAGAAAAAAAATAAAAAAAACTCATACTTACCTTAAACCCTTGCTTATTCTTGCTTATGTGACTAAAACATTTCACCTTAGGGTTTACCTCCCTCTATCACTTCACAATTAGGGATTTTCATTTTAGGCATTTTAGATTTAATGGGTTTGTGTTTTTATATATAAGGTGTTTGGCATGTGATGTAAGGGGACTACTTATTGCATTGGATCCAAACCATGTCGACCCTGTCACGTTGTTTAAAAAATCATTTCTAGTTATCATTGCATCGATTTGACTATAATGCACTAGTGCACTTACTCAAATGATGTAACATAATTTAAAAAAAAAAATCATTCATCAATGTGTAATTTTTTCGGTTATTTTGTTTCGTTCGTGGTAAATTTTTTGTTTCATTTTTTACTCTAGGCATGGTGTTGTTATCAATACATATCAAACCATTGTAGTTTATTTTTTTTTCCTATCAGTGTGTTTCCTATATCGAACACACTGATGCTTTCATATTATTAAAGCGCACCAGAAACCATATATATTTTTTTTAACTGAAAATTATGTGATTTATTTATAAAATATATCTAATAGATTTTGTATTGAATGGTACAGGTTGAATATTGATTAAAAAAATGTGTGAGAATAGTTCAAATAACAAAAATTTTGATCGGCACAATGATAACACATCCAAAAAAAGAAAAAAAGGCAAGTTCTTTGTAAATTCTATACAAAATTGATATGTTTGAACTATATGTAAGTTTAACTAATATGTATTAGTTAGTGTGTGTCATGCAGATCCACAAAATGATGAATCTTGATAATATTCTTTGTGATCTAAGTGAAGAAGAGTGTAAAATCTTGATGGAAAAAATGCAAAAGGATGAATCAAGAGAATTAAAAAATACTATTCAATATGAGTTCTTTTTTGAATTTTCATTAATAATATACTTAAGAATATTAGATAACATTTTTCAAACAATCTATTAATTCACATATGTTTAATGTTCTACAGGTACCAACAATGACGGAACAAAATGCCTTCCTAAAAAAAATAAAAAAATATAGAAGATGTAAATGATGATGAATTGGTCCTTAACTCATCTGGAGTGGTTTTGGAGGTTAATGAAAGGGAAAAAAACTTTTACAAAACTACGAGGGATATAGTGGAATGAACATAGAGAAATAATTTCCACTTACAATACAAAAAGAAATCTAATGATTCCAAGAACCATGTTATATTTAAATTATAGGAAGCGTTTCTAGAGAAATAGTCAGTAAGACCTCTCAAACTTGCAATAGAAAAAACATACACTAACAAAAAAGAATGATTCAAAAAGTAATATTCCTAAAAATGTTTTTCTAGAATATGTATATATTACTACAAATCATTCCTTTATTAATATCAATTTTGTTATATTTAGTTTTCATATATCAATATAAAAATAGTTTATTGTCATGTTACCTTTTTCAAGAAGATTACGAAATCTGAGTATGTAAGTTTCCACAGTTAGTCATAATGTTAGAATTTTTCTGGATTGAACTTTGTGATAGGTTTCGAAATGTCCAATATTTCGAGTGGACACTCCACCCATCACCACAAGATATTTTATGTTCCTGATGATGGGTGGAGTGTCCACTCAAAACGTTGGACGTTTTGAAACCTATTACATAGTTCAATCTAGAAAAATTCTAACACTATTATGAAAATCACAAAGGATCAACGCATTGATATCTGAAATATGCCAGTAGGTATGTCCAAAAACGTGTACAAGGAAATGGTCAAAGAAATGGACATAATGTCATTGCAGGAGAAGCCATCTCAACAACAACGTGCTTCAAATGTATGAAATCATTGAAATTTTCTATTAGGTGTATATAAATAAACAATTTAGCATTAAATATTAATCTTCAAGTTTTTTTTGCAAAAAGGAAAACAAAATGGAACCCATTCAACACATAAAACATGACGACAAGGAAGAAAAGGGTTGATAGAAAAGTTTGTGAGTAATTATTATTTCCTTATAACAACTTAAATTTCATTTATGCATATTTTAAATTTCTTTATAGCAACCATCCTTGAATGTATTCAAACAGGTGCTAACATACAAAGAAGATCCATCGGAAGGATTGATTGACATGGGTTTAAGTATGGGTTGTGAGTATATGTTGACATATCAAAAATTAATTGTGGAATTTGTAAGTATCTATATTGTTTTACTTCTCTCATTTTATAATTAATGGAACAAAAAAAAATCATTTACATTAAATATATGATTTATTATGGGGTGTAAAACTTGCAGGAAACAAAGTATGGAAATGTTCCAACATAAGAGTTGTTGAAAGAAGGCATGGGATTTGGTTTTGAAAGAATGTGTATCATTCATGATTCAATTCTTTCTATGGTACATCACTTTTCAATTTACATTCATGTATATTATTTATTTCAATTTTCATTATTCTCACCAATGTAAATACACTCATTACACTTCATTTTTATTTTTGTAGATGGAACTTGAAGAAGAGGAAAACAATCGGGACAATAAAAAAAACATTTGACCAAATAACCCAAGTCATGGAAGTGGCTCGAGCACTAACAACAATTCCAACAAAGAATGATGATCAATATATTTGGATATCAATGCAAGTTGTTGTATTTTTTGAAATAATTATTTGTGAAAATCATACATTTTGTTTAATATAATGGACATAGTGTCCCAATTGAAAGACAAGGGGTTACGAATAAGTGTCCCATTTTGTATGACAAAGATCCTCTTATTCATATATAATAAAATACGTTTTATTTCATTCTATTGCATTTTCCAATGTCGCTGTGAAATGTTACATTTTTTTGAAATAATTATCTATGAAAATCATACATTTTGTTTAATATAATGGACATAGTGTCCCAATTGAAAGACAAGGGGTTACGAATAAGTGTCCCATTTTGTATGACAAAGATCCTCTTATTCATATATAATAAAATACGTTTTATTTCATTCTATTGCATTTTTCAATGTCGTTGTGAAATGTTACATCGYTGATTAAGTATATGGATGATTAAATATTATAATGAAGAGATGCAAWATCTTATGATACAACAAATTAATCCAAACATCATATCCAAATGCACTRCTTAAAATTTAATTTATATGAATACTTTTATAAGATATATGTCAAGTTTTTGATGAACAATGGAATTTAAAAATAACAACAATTGCACTGTCACAGRTCGATGTTTCTAAAAAACGAAAATGAACACCGGTGCRTTTAATGCTAAAAAGCACTGGTGTTGTAATAAAATTTTCATCAATGTTGTAATATAATGAACCAACACCGATCATAATACCATTTTAAAAACAACAATTATAATAATAAAAATTGTCCTTTTGGCGTCGATTAATTAAAACAATGCATCGATGCTTTTGTATCATACTTCAACATCAATGCATTCTAAATTTCATGCACAGGTTGATTTTTTCTTGTAACGTATTGATGCATGGTATCATAGATTCGATCAGTGCATTGTTATTATTAAAGCATCAATGCATTATTATTTAGAAGAGTATTGGTGCCCCAATATTGTTTTGACTACCCCGGAGCTTTCGGTGAAATGTAAGCATCGATGCTTTAAGTTTGAGAATGCACAAGTGCGTATACACCATGAAGCGCATCGCATAGAAAAGCATCCGCTAAAACCTCTGGCTGCCCATATTTTTTTAGTTATAATACAATTCCGTTATAATCTCCGCAAAAAAATCTGCTACCAAAAATGAATGTTTTAACGGAGTTTTTTTTCCAATTTTTTCCAATTTTGTAATACTAAAAACCTATGATATAACCTCAACTACAAGGTGTTTTTCTTATAGTGTTGGGAAGTTGAGTGACACCCTAGAACCGTCCTTGTGGATTCATATCTCTGGCTCAGGGGCGACATCGCTATTGATACTTGGAACAACAATGTCTATGATTGGGTGGAACGTCCTTGGTTTTCAACCAGTTGGTGAATCATTTTGGTAAAGATAAGTGATCTCTATCATGGTTTCATTTACCTGTATATTTATTTACATTGTTTATTAATTATTATCTCTGAGATTTGTGTTTATAATATGCATGCTTGCTGGTTATTTCTATGTATGGATTTATATTCATTTCTTTTATGTTGTAGCATGAATAATGATCTCTGCATGTGAATCTTTCATGCCTATTTATTAATTAAAATTTATTAGAATTCAAAATCAATTTAGAAGTGAGTTTTGAAGTAGAGTGACCATCCTGTGGGTGGATGGGTATGTTACAAATTGGTATAAGAGTTGTTGGTTTACAATAATGGGCCTTCAAGGGATTTCTACATGTTGGGAAAGAAGTTTTGGAAGTGAAATCAATTAATGGATTTTGAGCAACTTCATACATCAAGCCTTCAAGGGCCTCCTACATGCTAGGAAAAAAGTTCTAGAAGTGAAATCAAATAATGGATTTTGAGAAACGTCAAGGGGGGGGGAGTTTTTTTGTTTAAACCATGTATTTCACCCTTGTAAATCAGATCCAAGTTGATTCTCCATGCCCTAACCTTCCAATAATTTCCTCCATCACGATCAGAGAAACAAAAGTGACAGTTATGCCCAACAAGAAAACCATTGCTCAACAACCGTTGATCTAACCTCTATGTGGGTTTCCAACATTGATCTACGATGGAAATTCTTTCTCTATCCCACATGCATGGGGAAATGCTTGACAGAAGGATTTATTAATGAAAGGGAACCTTACATTACTTGTTTGTAATGAAGAGAGAGCTATGGAATCCTACATTGGGTGTAAACTTTTATTTCATGGGGTCCATCATACCGAAGATTGAGAGATCAGATTATTAACCTAGAGAAAAAACCACGTTTTGGGGTTGAGACAATCTGGGCCTTTGATTTAGTGTGGCAAGATCATCTTAGTTGTCGATTGGAGGATGAGGTCATTAGAGTATTCCAGAACTGGGTTGTAATAGGAAACTGATGGGAGAATCTCTGAAGCAACGAGGATCGTTGATCTATGGAGGTGTATAAAGGAGATATCTGGACCATTGGATGCAGAGGGGTTGTTGGAGTAGCCTTAGACGCATGAGGTGGAGGGAATCCTATGGGTATACTTCGAGAAGTGATCTGGATCGTATATCGACAAATAGATGATAATTAATCTCAGTTGTTCGTCGGAGGAGGGTCATCAAAGTCCGATGGTCGGAGTAGCCTCATATGCCCAAGGTGTAGGCACTCCGATAGGGAGACTTTGAGAAGTGATATGGATAGTAGATCGATGAATAGATGAGAAGTAATCTTAGTCGATCATCAGAGGAGAGATGTCGGTGGACTGGAGAGAGGATGTGTTAGCTGAGTTCGATGACAAGGGATTCCAAGGAGAGATTTGAGCAATAGATCGACGGGTGAGCGATATGCAATCTCAATCGTAGTTCTTTGTGGGTCCCACTTGAATACCTAGTGCGAAAAGGATAAGGTGGGGTTTAACCTCCTTGCAAGTATATACTCCAAAGTAATCATATCTGTTGATCTTTGACTCCGAGGGCCATCAGATCGATCAGAGTGTGCATGATCAAAGTATGTATGTCAGAGTGGAATATGACTCTGATGGAGAAAAACGTTGTTGGCGGTGAAAGACTCCAAGTGAATATGAGACATTTATTTTGGTGGCTTGATAGGACAATAAGTTCAATGATTAGGATTAATCTCGATTTTGAGATCAACAATGCAGATTGTCACATAGGCAAAATTATTCCATAGTTTAAAAAAGAAAAAAACAAGTCTAGAGCCATTTTCTTATTTTGGCCATAACTAGCATAGATTAATTCAAATTTGTATGAAACTTATGGCTTATGTCCATAGGTAAAATATCTACAAAAATTCCAAATATGGTCATTGTCCATTTCTGCTTGGATTTGTCAGAAATTGTGAAATAGTGGTTTTTAAAGACTTAGGTCCAGATCATTGGCAAAGGTCTAGGTTAAGTTGGAATTCATGGAGAGTGTATAAAGTAGACACAAAAATAATCCATAAGGGAACTGAATCAATTCTAAGGGGATTGGAATGGGGGTGTTGAAATTGGCCAAAATCCACTATTATGGGCCACTTTTTTTATATTTTCGAAGGATGAAAGGTGACCCCAGATCACAAAAATGAAAATTTTTATTTACTCAACATTTTATACACTCATCAAGAAAAAAAAAATTGTTTAATGAAAATATTCCAAAAGTGCACAGATTGAGAGATAGTCAATTTTGCTAAAACTTTGAAGTCTGGAAAAAAGGGTGAAAAAGGGAAAAATGGTCATTTCGAGATTGCTATAGTTTTTTATTGGAGCATAAGATTGAAAATATGAGAGTTGTTATGAATTTATTGTCATTGTAATTATTTATGTATCACATAAGATTTTCTCTAGTTCCTGATATATTTTCTTCTGCAGTTGACTGAAGTTGGCATTTCAATAAAATTACACCAATGGAGAAAATGCACAAATGGGGTAAAAGTGACCTTTTCAAGAAGCCATAACTTTCATCTCAGATATCGGATTGGGGCATGAGTATAGTCGTTGAAAATATTATTCATAGGATAATAACATGTAATTATTGTAATTTGGATAATTGTGATATAAATATTCACAATTTGAGCAGAAAAAGGACCTGAAGCATTAATTGGCAAATTTTTTTATGATATGCATTTTTCTAACAAAAATGGTTGCTTTCACATTTTTCATAATTAGGGGTATAAACATATAAATTCATGATAATAATTCATATTTAATAAATGGAGGAAGGAGAAGGAGCCTTCAGTCATGATAAAGAAACCAAAGGACAAAATATCAGTGTTGGTAAGGCAGAGACATAATCAAATGGACACAATGGCATAGGGGATCAAGAAACATTAATAGATACTGTGAGAAGCTTGAGAATAGAAGTGAAAATTTACAAAGCAAACAATGAGAGGTTGATGAGAGAAAAAAATAAGATAAATTCTCAAGTGATGCAAAGCCCAAATTAGTTGCATCGAAAAGCAAATAATGGATTAGACTCAAGGAAAGAGGAAGAAGGAAGATATCATGAAAGAAGAGATAACTACGAAAGATATAGTCATTCAAGAAGTGCTAGAAGATATCATAGACACTACTCTCATCCTTACTTATCAAAGAAATTTTATTCTTCTGAATATTCCATAGATAGTCTAAAGGTGTCTCATGTTAGGGACCAACGAAGAAGAGATGAATTGGACAATTTGCAAGGAGAGATGAGGAATATTAAGCCACCATCCTTTGATGGTGAAATATAAAGGAAATATGATGTTGAAGCATGGTTACTTGGAATAAGGAGTTATTTTCAATTGCATAACTACTCATCAAACCTAGAAGCCAAAAATGCCACTTAACGTCTACATGGAAAAGATGCTAAATGGTGGGATAAGATTAAGCAAGTTGAGCACATAAATGAGAGAAAGATCACTTGGAAGAAATTAAAGAAATATTTTTTAGAAGGAGTACCTTTCAAAGCACTTCTATGAAAATAAAATTCAGGAGTTCTTTGAACTTAGGATGGGAAGCATGACCATGGTAGTGTATGGAAAGAATTTCATGGGATTGCTAAAGTATGTGGGGTTTATAAAGGATGAGAAGGTTTAAATGTAGAGGTTTTTTATTAGATTTCCTTCATTTTATAAAGATAATATTCAATATGATGAGTCGAGGGCTTTGAATGAGACCATCATGAAGGCTAAGTCCCTGTATGAGCAAGGAAAGGGTAGAGAGCCTTTGCATAAATATTGGAAGGATAAGAAGAGAATTCTAATCAGAGAAAGAAATGATTCAAACCTCCTTTCAATAGAAATATACCAAATAAAAATCAGAAAAACCATCCTACTAAGGATGAATCTAAGAGAGAATACTCCTTGGGAAAAAGAGGGAGACTACCAATCCAATGTTGGGGATGCAAAGAAGATCACCTATACAAGGATTGTCCTCATAGAAAATACAAAGTAAAGACCATGCAAAACATCCAAGAGGCTACAACAGTAGAAGACATGGGTATAATATATGCAACCTGAGAAGATCGACAAGTAGAGTACCAATCCAATATGATCGAGGTTGAAGGTAAGATCATTAATTATCCCATTTCTATTTTGATTGATTTAGGAGAAATTCATTGTTACATTGATCCTGAAATAGTGAATATATTACATTTGGAGAAAAGTAATCTTGAAAAATCAAGTTTGGTTCAGCTATCCACTGGAACCAAAAGAAGGATCAATGAGATGGTCATAGGTTGTCCCATAAGTCTTAACAGAGTAAATATTGATGTTGATCTAAAAATTATACCATTGGGATCTTATGATATTATAATTGGAATGGATTGGTTGGACAAACATCATGTTGTTGTAGATTATCATAACAAGACATTTACATGTCTTGATGAAGAAGAAAAATAGAGCACTGTGAAAGCAATTCCAAGACCCATTTGTATAAGGGAGATTTAATCCTTACAACTGAAGAGATGTTTCAGGAAAGGATGTCAATTGTATGCAGCCCATGTGGAGGAAACATAAAAGACAAAAGGGCCAAGCCTTGAATATTTTTCGGTATTGCAAGAGTTTGAATATGTATTCCAAGAAATACCATGGTTTCCACCAAAGAAGGAGCTAAATTTCTCTATTGATTTCATACCAAGATATGCCCCAGTATCAAAAACACCTTATAGAATGAGTACACTAGAATCAAAGGAATTACAAATGCAGTTGGAAGAATTTTTGAAGTAAGGGTACATACATCCAAGTGTCTCACCTTGGGGAGAACCAATACACTTTTTCAAAAAGAAGGATGGAACATTGAAGTTGTGTATTGACTTTAGACAATTGAATAAAGACAATGTGAAGAAAAAATACCCTCTACCCAAAATTGATGACCACTTTGATCAGCTGTTGGAACAGGGGCAGACCCAGGGTTCAACACTGGAACAACGCACCAACAAAACCCTAACTATCGACCCTTTCGACAACACCTGCGAAGTAGATGAACACTCACCCGAGGTAGAGGCAGGGGTGGTTGCAAGACTCAGGTGTCTACAACCTTAGCTGGGACACAGATCTGGGATTATAACACATAGAAATCACCTAGCATAGATTATTCATCAATATTCAAGCTTTATGATACTTTTCAAATAGCACTGAGCATCACAATATGTACTTAGATCTAAGATAATTCATCACTTAGCCTCAACAAGATCAATTAGATTCAGCAGATCAAGCACTAAGCATCTTACATGTACCAGATCTAACATTCATTCATATCTTAGAAGCACAAAGAATAAATAGATCTATCTAAAAACATCAAAGCACTTAGAAAAGGAGGAGACAAACACATCAGGTCGAGACATAGAGCACAACACATAGATTTTGTTGGTTGTGGAGCCTGATTATCTTCCTGATTCAGAGGTCCTTGTTTTCAGCCATGTTTATACCCCATGAAGTATTTTCCCCCCAGAAGTATGTACACTCTTCCACGCGGGGGAGTGCAGAGGGGGGGTACCCCCTCTGCGGGGTCCGAAGGGGCTATCTCCTCGATTGGGGGGTCTAGGGGCAAGCGGGCCCCTAGCGGGGGTTCGAGGGAGAAGCCCCCGAAAGAAAAATTGCCTTGTAAATGTATATTGTAATTTCATTGTAAATCTGGACCGTTCATTATAAGGTCACAGATCTAATGATAGAGATTATGTTAGGGTTTTTTTCCCTAGAAGGCAACCCCCTTTTATGAGGGAAATGTATTGCGGCTATGGTTGATCATGAATATTGTATTCTAAGAGAGGAGCCTGTGAGAGAAAGAAGAGGAAGTTACAGTAGGTTTTGTTGTAGGTTGTATCCCTTCATTTGCTAGATAATAATAAAGGAAGGACCTGGCAATTTCTATGGTGGACGTAGCCCACACTGGGTGAACCACATAAATCTGTGTCTCTCTTGTATTGTGTATCTTATGTGTTTTGTTTTCCGCATTTGTTTTATTTTATTGCTCTGCAGTCCTGTTTTTCTAACAGATTTATCATGGTTCACCCCCACCCTGGGGTTACGTCCATAAAGTCTTCTTATTTATTAGCTTCAGCTAATCAGGTTACAACACAAATCCTCAAAACCCTTACTCCAGACAGGATGAAAGATCTGCGCAACTCGCTAGATCCTTCTTCCTTGCACTGTAACACAAAGCCTTCCACAGTCTCTCATGTGGACTTTCCCTTGGCTCTGCAAGTCTTACACAAAATGCACAAAGCCTTGATCACACATATTCAACTCTTTTCACTTAGCCTACATCACATAGATATATCATCCACTACTTCTCTATATGGCCTAGACATCTATATATACATACAAAAGTGGGCCTAAGCATGGGTAAACCCACGAGCCGACATCCCTTTCCCATTACATTATCCCCAAAAACCCAAAAAGGATCCAAAAATGGGTCTAGCTTCCACACTTTCCGCTTCGAGTTGCACTCCATCTTTGACAAGTTGTCGAAGTCCCAAAAATGGTCAAATATGAACAAGTGTTCCTCAAAACTTGTTCAAGGGCCAACATCAACTAAGAGGGGAAAATATATTTTCAATGATAGATTTAAGATCAGGATACCACCAGGTAAGAATCAAGGAAGAATACATCAATAAGACAACCTTTAGAACCAGGTATGGGCATTATGAATTTTTAGTGGTGTAATTTGGGCTAACCAATGCACTAGATGTCTTTATGTGCTTAATGAATGGCATATTCAGAAATTATATGGAAACGTTTGTCATAGTATTCTTGGATGACATACCTATCTATTCTAATTTGGAGGAAGAGCATGAACATCACTTGAGATTTGTATTGCAAGTGTCGAGGGAACATTAGTTGTATGATAAGATTAGTAAGTGTTCTTTTTACTAAGAAAAAATCCATTACTTCGGTCACATTATTTCAGAACAAGGTATAGCAGTGGATATAGAGAAGATTGAAGCCATTAGAGGATGGCCAACACCCAAGAATGTTTTAGAAGTGATATATTTTATAGGATTAGTTGGTTACTGCAAAATATTTATAACAAGGTTCTCTAAGTTTTCTCATCCCATCACTTCTTTGAAAAAGAAGGGAATTAAATTTGAATGGATAGTTGAGTGTGAATAGAACTTTAATTTGTTGAAAGAATTACTTACTAGTGCACCTATTTTGAATATTGTTGACCCAAATGAAATTTTTGTTGTATGTACAAATGCATGCAAGGAAGGACTTGGTGGAGTCCTCATTCAAAATGGACATGTCATTGGTTATGAGTCTAGAAAGATTAATGAACATGAGAGGAACTATGCCACACATGAATTGGAGCTTGCCGCCATTATTCATGCATTGAAGACGTAGAGAAATTATCTTATGGGAAAGAGATTTGAATTAAGAACAAACCATAGTGGTTTGAAATATCTTTTTGAACAACTAACTTTGAATGCCAGACAAACAAGATGGCTAGATTTTTTATGTGAACATGATTTTGACATCAAGCATATCAAAGGAAAACAAAATAAGGTTGATAATTCACTCAGTAGAATAGCACATCTCATGCATGCTACAACCATTAGTATGCATCAGTTAAATCTGAAGAGCCAAATTTTAGATGTTGTTGTTACAAATCAACATTATCTATAGTTAAAATAAAGCTTACAACAGGAAAATGTACAATAGAAAATTAAAGAATATGAGATGAAGGAAGATGGATTACTTATGCATAAAACATAATTTTTGTTCTTAGTTTCGGAGAACTTAGGATTTTGGTATTAAAATAAATTCATAACATTTTGTATGTCAGACATCTAAGTTATTAGAAAACAATTGTAGCTACAAGAAGATAATTATTTTGGCCATGAATGAAGAAAGATGTTGATTACATTCCCAGATGTATGGAATTTCAGAGAGTGAAGGATGAGCATAGACACCCATCGGGTTTGCTACAACCATTACCAATTCTAGAGAAGAAATGGGAAGTGGTAACCATTGATTTTATAACAAAATTTCTTAGGAAAACAAGGAAACATGATTTAATCATGGTAGTGGTTGTTAACTTGACAAAGGCTACTCATTTTTTTCCTGCAAAAATGACTCATACAACATCGAATATTGGAGAAATTTACACGAGAGAGATTGCTAGGTTACATGGGATACCTAAGGAAATTGTTTCAAACAGAGATATGAGTTTTACTTCAAATTTCTGGAGGGGATTGTTTAAAGGATTTGGTACAAATATTAACTTTAGCACATCATACCATCCACATTCATATGGGTAGATAGAGAGAGTCAACCAAGTAATCAAAAACATGTTGAGAATGTATGTGATGAATAATCCATCTAAGTGGGAAGATTACTTGCACTTGGTTGAGTTTGTCTATAATAATGGGTATCAAGATTCATTGAAAATGAGCCCATTTGAAACATTGTATGGTAGGAAATTCAACACTCCAGTGAGTTGGGACAACCCAACAGACATAGTGGTACTTGGGCCAGAATTTCTCAAGGATATGGAAGACCAGATGGTTAGAATTAAGCATAATTTAAAGACAACTCAAGATAGACAAAACCGTTATGCAGATAAGAACAAAAAAACTAGATAGTTTAAAGTGGGAGAGAATGTTCTTTTAAAAGTGGAGCCCAAGAAGAGCTCATTGAAGTTGGGTAGTTTTTCAAAGTTAGTAGCCAGATTCTATGGTCCATTTGGGATATTAGATAGAATAAGGCCAATTGCATACATACTTGCATTGCATGTTTCCATGAATGTGCATAATGTATTTCATGTCTCTTTGTTGAAAAAATATGTACATTATCCTAACCATGTTATTGAATGGCATTTGATTAAGGTAGATCCATAGGGATATTTTCAGATCCAACTAGTTCACATATTGGATAGAAAAGTCAAAATGCTTCGGAATCGAGTTATAGATATGGTAAGAGTTCAGTGGACCTCCTACCACTAGTATATTTGGGTCAAATTCTAATGGCATGTTCGTAGAAATTTCCACTTTATATTGTCGGGAGAACGAAAAACATCAAACCCCCTCAAACATTGTTTCACATGACGTCGATTTTTCGATGACACAGATATCATCTATGTTGCGACATTTCATACGGACACATGT
>JASDQU010438498.1:60098-71851 GCA_032191745.1 Picea mariana
ATAAAACAAGGCCTAACTAAGAGGATGGGAGGTCTCATCACGAGCCAGCTCATTATGTTCATAGGTATCTAGTAGTATGACATTGCCATTATCTGGTTACCACGCCAGGGCAATGACCCGTGGTTGCATGGCCAAGGGAAAGGGGGTCTCATCACGAGCTAGCCTTATCATTTCTGCAAAAATACTAGTGGGTAAAACTATCAGCTCTGGTCACCATGCCAAGGCAGTGTCCTCTAGTCAGATCTTGAAGCAAAAAGAAAGAAAAAAGTGATAAACAAAGAAAGAATAAAGGCAATAAAAGGGCTTGGAAAAAACTGCATCCATGACAGATACAACTCGCCTCGTACAAAGGCACTCACGAACAATACCTACCCCTGGTCTTCACTATCACTGGACATCCTTGGACCATACCACCTTATGCTACATGGCTTGAATAATTTCCTTTGGAAACTTTCTTCTTCTTATGGATACTGGCCTAATAGGTCATCTTGTCTCTTTCTTCAACTTTGTATAGTAGATTAGTGTAATATCTTTGAGCTATTAGAGGATATGCTAGGGGTTTTATGCATGTATTTGATAAATTTAATGATGAAATATGATTGATATTGCTATGATCCCAAAAAATAATGAGCCCATGGAGGGAGAAGTTTGTGATGTGCAGGACCATGCCCGAGGACAAGTACCAGTGGACCAGTACACATGGGGAGATGATTAGCTTGGACCTCCATGGGGCTGAAGAGCGCATCAGATGGTTGTTGGGATGGCAGAGACAGGATCGTGTTGTGATAAGCCTTTGCACATGAAGAAAGAAGGACGTTCCACCAGGACACTTTGGCTGAGCCCGGCCTAGGGGGGATCACCCACTTCAGATGGAACATTTTCCTCTTGATGGAAAGGACATCACCTAGGAGAGCTAGATGTTACCTTGAGCGTGTGGCAGTGTGACGAAGTTACTGGCATGTGTGGCAGCTTGGAGGAGCCCTATAAGGGCTAACGTCTAACTTCTGGATGTTGGATATGCCCATAACGGGCCAACGTCTCCCTCAGAAGGGCTTGACGTCCCACCTTTTTCTCATTTTATGTCATTTATCTAGCAGTTAATGTAAAAATAGTGTAAATTTTGTAGTCAGCCTTGTCGACTGTTTTAATGACCTATTTTGTAATTTAAAGGTCATGGATTGATATATATTGAGGATGTTTTTTCCTCATTGGAACAAAAACAAAAACTCACTCTCTTGTGAGATCTCAATACTTGTGCCCTAGTTTGGTATTTTTGGTGTTCTAAAGTGAGGCGCAACTCTTCTTGGAGGATTTTTCTTGGCATTTATGGCATTTCTATCAAGGAAGGTTTACAACTAGGGTTTGCATATGCTTTCTTCATGAAATGTAAGTGTTTTTCCTGCAAAACTTCTTAATTGAATGGTTGTAGGTTAGTATTCTTGCATTTACTTATAAATTTGCTGATTTTAAAACCCTAGGTAGCAAGCACTCAAGTAGGTCATTGATATATGTCCCCTTGTTGAGAAATAAATTTCAGCCATTGAGAAAAGAAGACATAGCCTAGCTGTTGCTACACTTTTTTTTTTTTTTTCTGAGCTAGCATTGAAGTTATAGGTTGAAAAGAGGAGACGTCCTAGGCCTAGTTGGACTACACCTAGGGTTTCACCTTCTAGGGTTTTTTCCTTTGCAACACCTTTTCCCTTAAATTTATACTTTGAGCTAGCCATTTTTCCAAGTGTATTTAGAGAACGAGGAAGGAGCACGAGGCCTTGCTTAAGCAACATTGGAGTGAGCCTCCTTCCCCTAGGGTTTTGATTCTAGGGCCCTTCCATTGCATCACCTTAGAACCCTACCTTCTAGTCTCTAAGTTTTAATCCTCCTAAGACTTTGTGCCCTTGCTGTTGACTCCATTTACCCTAAGGCACTGGTTGGACTTACAACGTTGAGCCTTTAGTGTACAAAAACATCTTTAAAACTTTAATTTTTGAAACCCTAACTAACCCTAACACTGCTAACCTAGGCTGACATCATACTTGATGCAGCAAGCTTTTGACTAATAATAAGCAATTAAATGATGACGTCAAGCATTTACTGAAGGAATTATTGATTTGATATACTGTAGGCTTGGTCATTTTGGTAGATATTGATGAATTGGTGATCTTTTATAGGCTAATTAGCAGAATGTTGACTTCATCTTATCTATTGCATTGCTTATTAAATGAAATTAGATAGTTAAAGAAGTACTAACACTTTGAGTTATAGCCTTCAAATATACATATTATTTTGTTATTATCTTGTTCCGAGCATGTGTTTTCAACAGGGCCTACACTTCTTTTATTGGCTGATTATCCGGATTATCTGATACTGGTGGTAACCTGTGAGGAGGGAAATCTTAACACTTGACCTTGTATCCTTTGCCTCTTCAAACCCCAGGTTACCGGGGATGTCTCCCCTGGTCTAACCTCCCTAAACAGAAAGAACCTCCCCATCAAGGTGACATTGGGTGGGGAAGGTTCCTATTACACCAGTTTTTCCTCTATCCTATAGCCTGTAACCTAAAATACAAACTGCGTGATAACATTTTGGTGCCGTTGCCGGGGAACACTGAGTCAATCTTCCTCAACAACAAATACTTTGGTAAGCCTTGCCTCAAAGACCTGTCTCTTACAAGATTACCTGGTGACTCCACTAATAATTTATTCTCCTACTCTTTGATAGTTTCAGGAAAACTATCTGGCGACTCCACAAACCAAAAGGAGATTCAATAATCCTCCTTTAGCTCTCAGAAGGAAGCCTCCTGCAAATTCACCTGTTGTCAAGTCACTTTTTGGAAAGAGACTTCCTCTAAATATGTCTACTTCTCAGACTGGTACTACAAATCCAGTCAACAATCAAAGTCACAATGGTCATCTACTTTTTTCAAGCCATTAGACATGTCATCCATACCTGGCTACCCTAGGAAAATGCCACCCAAATATGAGAAGTGGTTGCCTAAGTTTACAAGCACTGATGCTACTAGTGCCAAAGAGCATATGAGTAACTTTTGGGCATTTTTTCAGCTTCACCCCATTAGTGATGATGTTGAGGACTTGGTCATGAAGTTATTCTCTGCTACCCTCTATGATGCTGCAAGACATTGGTATCTTGGCCATCCTGATGGAAGCATCAAAACCATGGATAGACTGGAGAAAATCTTCCTCAGAAGGTGGAGTATCAAAGAAGACCCGAACATGCTACTCACCTGACTAAATAACCTTTCCAAGCATGAGAATGAATCTATTTGGGAGTTTCATAGCAGATTCGAAGCATTACTCCAACGAATTCCCCAAGCCACCATCCGAAAGATGATTATCTTGTTCACATTTATACTAGATCTTTTAGTGGCCAATTAGGGTATCTTCTTAGAGACAAAGACCCTCAGTCCATTCAAGAAGCCTAGGATCTTGCAACCAAGATTGAAGGAAATCTCCTTTCATCCATTATTGAGCCCTTTGCCAACCTTATGGGGAGAATAGACACCAAGCAGAAAGTGGTACACAATGTTGAGACTACTTCGGATCTCTGCACCAGTATCAGTAAGCTACAAGCTTCAGTGGATAGCTTCATGAAGAATCAAGAAGAAATGATGAACCAGATTGTTAGACTTGAAAATTCCCAGACCCAGGCACCTAGCCCTCCATTCAAAGGGCCATTCTAGAAAGGGAACCAAGCCTACAAGACGAATAATGAAAATGAAGTCCCAAATACTCTGGCCCCTACAAATGTAGTTGATTAAAATCCTTGGTGTCTGGAATGCAGTGAAGCACATTGGGAGAATGAGTGTCCTTATAACGCCAGCCAACAACAAGTCAATAATCTTGACTGGTTTTCGATCTTTCCTCAAATAAATATAACTGATATAGAACATCAACAAGCCCTGAAGGAAGCAGCCAGAGCAACAAGATTAGAAATAATTAACAACTTGGACCAGGAGTCCCGAGCGAAGCTTAAAAAGCAAGAAGTCCAAGTATACCAGAGAAAGAACCCAAAGCAACCTTCCACTGATCAGCCAAAATCTCCTGAGGTTCTTCCTCCCAAGACGTCCAAAGTTGATAAAATCACCCTTGATTTTGATTTTGAAGGAGCTTTGTCAAAGAGGCATGTGAACGTTCCCTTAAAAGAAGCAATTAAGATCCCTTCTATTAAAAAACGCTTCAATACCTTCTTTTCGGGAATAGCTGAGCCTATGGACCCCCCGATTATGCTGCAAGTTGACCATTTTAGGATCTAGTATGGTGAAAATCCACCTTTATTCATGACTCTTATGATGAAAAATAAATACCTTAACAATTGCATGCTGGATACAGGTGCTGGTGCAAATATGATGTCTCTTAAAGTCATGCAGCAAATGGGCCTGAAGGTAACCAGGCCTTAAAGAAATGTGTGTGGATTTGAATCCAAAGCAATACCCACACATGGTGTAGTCAAAAATGTCAAAGTGCAGTTGAAAGAATTCCCCAAAAAGACCGTTCACATAGATATTATAGTTGTTGATGTCCCAGATGTTTGGGGAATGCTATTGTCTAGGAAGTTTGGTGCAATGATAGGCGGGTCCCTTGAAATGGATCTCACCTTTTTGCGGTTTCCTTTGAAATATGGAACAACTGGACGATTACTCAATGTGTCAATAACTGGAAACCATGTGAAAGATGTCGTTCCTTCTGTAAATTAAGCGCAGAAAGATGTGATACAAACTCTTCAAGAATATTCTCCAGAAGATATGCCATTTTCTACAGAAGAAGACTTTGACCAGATTGAGTGGCCCAAGAAAGAGGAATATCAACAACTCCTAGATCAGTTTCAGAACAAAGAGGTAGGGACGGTAAAGATACTAAAAATAAAAATGGATGAATAAGATGTGCAAATCCATCCGTCCCAACAGGAAGTTTTTACACCAGAATCCCACCCACCTCCCTCAGTACAGTACACTAGGGTTGTTCAAGGAACAACCAAACATAATATCCTAAAATACAAGGAGGGGGAGTTGGTATGGACGTGGGATACTCAGAAAGGAGAGCCAACTAATGTAAAAGGAAGTACACAATCATGGCTCGGACCTGTCAAGGTCAGGATGGAATCAGTAGATAACTCATACTATTTGTCCACCTTGGAAGGAAGAAGGCACCCATTACCCATTAGCAGACGCCTCCTCAAACCCCACCAGGGTGGTGGGACATGACTGTATAAGTAAGTATGAGTAGGTAGGCATTTTCGTGTATTGTACCATCTGCATTTCATGTTTTCTTCCTCATATGCATTTTGATTTCTTTATTTCATATGTATACATGTTATATTTTGTGGGGTGGCAATACCACCCCACCTGTGTTGTTGATGCATCTTTTTGAGTGTGAGCAGGTCTGCAGGTTTATGCCAGAGATGTTGAGGTTCTCATGCGCTCTATGATGAGCACATGTCCCTGAGTTGGAGCCAGATGTTATCCCCATTTTCTAGGGATAACTAGGAGATCTTGTCTCGAGGCCCACAGGACCTAGACATGGAGTACCGAGAGCAGGATTGACCTGAGCATGGCCCTAGAGGGCCCATCCTTCTTCTTCTTCACTAGAATTGTCCTGTCAGTAGTAGCAGCATCCATCACCATCGGTTTGGAATTGTATCAGAGAAGACTCTTGTTCCATGAGGTAATTGGTCCAGGTATCATGGTATGTATCATGTTTGATCGTTATAACTTTCAGATATATGCATCAGGTTCCTTACATTTCTGACAACTACTTGGATATTACACTAACCCACTTGACCATTGTTGGGGGGATTAACAGGGTGCCCTNCTATCATTTTACATCTTATCTCCCATGCATCCATCCCATTCCCCTAGTCTAGGCATTAGGATGACCTATTTGAGGGGTTACACTTTGTCCTGTGGGAAGAAGGGGCTAAAGGCCTAGGGGGTAAAAGCAGCTGGTAAAAGATAAAAGCCATAGGAAATAAAACCTAGAGATGCCTCGCCCAGGGATCCCCGAGAAGGAAATAAAAGGCCTCTCGATAAGAAACAAAAGGGACCCAAAGAAAAATAATAAAACAAAGCCTAACCAGGAGGATGGGAGGTCTCATCACAAGCCATCCCATTATGTTCATAGGTATCTAGCAATATGACATTGCCATTATCTGGTTACCATGCCAGGGCAATGACCCGTGGTTGCATGGCCAAGGGAAAGGGGGTCTCATCATGAGCCAACCTTATCATTTCTGCAAAAATACTAGTGGGTAACACTGTCAGCTCTGGTCACCACGCCAAGGAAGTGTCCTCTGGTCAGATCTTGAAGAAAAAATAAAGAAAAAAGTGATAAACAAAGAAAGAATAAAGGCAATAAAAGGGCTTGGAAAAAACTGCATCCATGACAGATACAACTCGCCTCCTACAAAGGCACTCACGGACAATACCTACTCCTGGTCTTCACTATGAATGGACATCCCTGAACCATAACACCTCATGCTTCATGGCTTGAATAATGTCCTTTGGAAAATTTCTTCTTCTTATGGATACGGGCCCAATAGGTCATCTTGTCTCTTTCTTCAACTTTGTATAGTAGATCAGTGTAATATCTTTGAGCTATTAGAGGATATGCTAGGGGTTTTATGCATGTATTTGATAAATTTAATGATGAAATATGATTGAAATTTCTATGATCCCGAGGACTAATGAGCCCATGGAGGGTGAAGTTTTTGATGTGTAGGACCATGCCCGAGGACAAGTACCAGTGGACTGGTACACATGGGGAGATGATTAGCTCGGACCTCCATGGGGCTGAAGAGCCCATCAGATGGTTGTTGGGATGGTAGAGACATGACAGTGTTGTTATAAGCCTTTGCAAATGAAGAAAGAAGGACGTTCCACCAGGACACTTTGGCTGAGCCCGGCTTAGGGGGGATCACCCACTTCAGATGGAACGTTTTCCTCTTGATGGATAGGATGTCACCTAGGAGATCTGGATGTTACCTTGAGCATGTGGCAGTGTGACGAGGTTACTAGCATGTGTGGCAGCTTGGAGGATCCCTAAAAGGGCTAACGTCTGACTTCTGGATGTTGGATATGCCCAAAAAGGGCCAACATCTCCCTCAGAAGGGCTTGACATCCCACCTTTTGCTCATTTTATGTCATTTATCTAGCAGTTAATGTAAAAACAATGTAAATTTTGTAGTCAGCCTTGTCGGCTATTTTAATGACCTATTTTGTAATTTAAAGGTCATGGATTGATATATATTGAGGATGTTTTTCCCTCATTGGAAAAAAAACAAAAACTCACTCTCTTGTGAGATCTCAATACGTGCACCCTAGTTTGGTATTTTTGGTGTTCTAAAGTGAGGCGCAACTCTTCTTGGAGGATTTTTCTTGGCATTTGTGGCATTTCTCTCAAGGAAGGTTTACAACTAGGGTTTGCATATGCTTTCTTCATGACATGTAAGTGTTTTTCCTGCAAAACTTCTTAATTGAATGGTTGTAGGTTAGTATTCTTGCATTTACTTATAAATTTGTTGATTTCAAAACCCTAGGTAGCAAGCACACAAGTAGGTCATTGCTATATGTCCCCTTGTTGAGAAATAATTTTCAGCCATTGAAAAAACAAGACATAGCCTAGTCGTTGCTACATTTTTCTTTCTTTTTTCTGAGCTAGCGTTGAAGTTATAGGTTGAAAAGAGGAGACGTCCTAGGCCTAGTTGGACTACACCTGGGGTTTCACCTTCTAGGGTTTGAATGCCTTGCCTTTGCAACACATTTTCCCTTAAATTTATGCTTTGAGCTAGCCATTTTTCCAAGTGTATTTAGAGAAGGAGGAAGGATCACGAGGCCCTGCTTAAGCAACACCGGAGTGAGCCTCCTTCCCCTAGGGTTTTGATTCTAGGGCCTTGCCATTGCAACACCTTAGAACCCTACCTTCTAGTCTATAAGTTTTAATCCTCTCGAGACTTTGTGCCCTTGCTTTTGACTCCATTTAACCTAAGGCACTAGTTGGACTTACAACGTTGAGCCTTTAGTGTACAAAAACATCTTTAAAACTTTAATTTCTGAAACCCTAACTAACCCCAACACTGCTAACCTAGGCTGACATCATACTTGATGCATCAAGATTTTGACTAATATTAAGCAATTAAATGATGACGTCAAGCATTTACGGAAGGAATTATTGATTGGATATACTGTAGGCTTGGTCATTTTGGTAGATATTGATGAATTGGTGATCTTTTATAGGCTAATTAGTAGAACGTTGACTTCATCTTATCTAATGCATTGCTTATTAAATGAAATCAGATAGTTAAAGAAGTACTAACCCTTTGAGTTATAGCCTGCAAATATACATATTGTTTTGTTATTATCTTGTTCTGGGCAGGGGTTTTCAACAGGGCCTACACTTCTTTTATTGGTTGATTAGCCAGATTATCTGATACTGGTGGTAACCTGCAAGGAGGGAAATCTTAAAACTTAACCTTGTATCCTTTTCCTCTTCAAACCCCAGGTTACTGGGGATGTATCCCCTAGGCTAACCTCCCTAAACAGAAAGAACCTCCCCATCGAGGTGACATTGGGTGGGGAAGGTTCCTGTTACGCCAGTTTTTCATATATCCTATAGCCTGTAACCTAAAATACAAACTGCACGATAACAGTCCTGGTTTGTTTTCTTTGTAGACAATGCTTGCATATAGTATTTGTTGGCTTTGAGATCACAAGAATTTTTCTTACTTCTTCCTTTCTGCTAATTTTGATAAGATTATCAAAATTTATGTGACCCATTATATTGTGCCAAAGCCCAATTTCATGATTCTTTCCGAGGAAACATCTTTAGTTTCCAATTTCATTTAGCACATATATGTTTCTTGGATTTCTTACAACAGTAGCCACGAACTTTCCCAATCCTGCTTTCCTTATCTCACATTTCTCTGAGTCAAACATAAGTCTGTGTCTTTGATCACACATTTGACTTACACTTAGAAGATTGTGCTTCATGTATTCAACTAGAAGATTTTTTGTCCTAGCATCCTTAATTCCAATCTTGGTTGTGCCTCTTCCTATCATTATGGCTAAGTTGTCATTACCAAATTAAATTGATCCATCTCTTTCTTTCTTCAATGTTAGAAACCCATCCTTATCACTTTTCATATGCTTTGAGCAGCCACTATCAACAAACAATCCACGTTTCTTGTGTTGAGCGTGTAAGGAAAGATTGCATTCTTTAGTTTTGAATTGATCCTGCTTCCTTATCCATATCCTTTGTGTTTCTTGTCTGTGATAGTTGATATTCTTTTGTGATTCTCTAGGAGGAACAATCAATCTACAATCTTTGACCATGTGTCCAAAGTTATTGCACATATACCATTCTAGTTTAATACTCAAGGATTCAAATTGGTTGTAGCTTTTTCTCTGTACTTCATGAGGCCTTCTTGGATAGCCATTTCTTGTGCAACCTTCATAGTTGATTCTATTCTTGGTATTAGCTCTACAATTCACAACGTTTTCCCAAAACTTATTACATGAATAATATAAACCAAGAAAAATAGTTTGATACCTGGAGGTGGAAGATCTTCTAAATGGTGCTTCTCTTCTGAATCCTTCTTCTTCTTGGGGTCTCTCTATTTTTGTGTGCTATTGATTCTAAATTTTGAATATTTTGGGTGGTGCACCTTCTCTATAATATTCTTCTTGGTTCCTCTTACCTTATTCCTTCTTGGGAAATCCTCTGAATGTTTCTGCATAGCTTATTTGTTGTGTTTTCCCCGAGCTTGATCCTTTCTCTGTATGGTGATATCCTAGTCTGGATCTGTCATACTATGGCCTTTGATTTCTAATGATCTCATCCAATAATTTGGTGATACTCTACTGCATGTCCTTCTTCTGAAGATCTTTTCTTAGAGTGACTATTTCTTCTTCCAAGCCTTCGATCATTTAGTCCTTTTCATCTAACTGACCTATGAGTTCTTCTTTAATTATTTTATCTTCTTCTACTTGTATTTTTAACTTTGTGATCATCTTCTTGACTTATTCGGAGTTGGAATTATGAGATCCTTCTTTCCCTTTTAGTTCTACCTTAAGTGACTTGATTTTCTTTCTTCCAATCCTTACCTCTTCTAGGGCACTGATTAATTCTTCTATGAGATCGACTTCTCCTTCTTCTTCAAAATATTCTACTTCCATGAAGAGTACTCTTTCTATATCACTTTCATTGTCTTCATCCTCATCTCATGATGAGTTGTTTTACTTGTTGCAGAGACTTTTCTTAAATAATTTATTTTTGTTTCTTCTACCCTTTTGATTTTTATTTTTCTTTTTAGGGTATTTTTCTTCATCACTTTGTTTATTCTTATGAGGAGATTTAGAAGAAAAATGAACAATACCACCATAATTAAAATATTTCAATGGAAGCATACCTTTTTATTTGTTGGTTCCTCTTTTCAAATTTTTAACGAAGTTTTCCATTTATTCATATTCATCTGAATCCTAAGTACAACTACAATATGACTTTGGATTTTTCTTGTTCTTCTTTTTTGTCTTCTTAGATGCCTTGAATTCTACTTCCTTCATGACTAGATTATCTTTCTCTATCCTCGTCTCATAAGCTATGATTATCCCATGTAACTCATACATGGTCAATGTAGCTATTTCAACTCTTTCTTCTAGAGATGAAATCTTCGGATCAAATCTCATCGGAAGAGACCTTAGTACCCTTTGAACAACAACCTGTTCCTTTATCTTGTCTCCCAAAACTTTAATGGAGTTCACTATCTCATCGATTCATAGAAATTAGGCTGCAATATTTTCATCTTCCTTCATCTTCAATTGTTCGAACTTGGCTCTAACTATTTGAATTTTAGATCCCTTGACTTTGGCATATCCTTCATAGATATTCTTCAGTTTGTCCCAAACTTATTTTGTGGATTCACAGTGCATAACCTTGACATGTACCAATTCAGTCAAACCACTAAGGAAAATAGGTTTAGCCATTGAATTGTTATCTTCAAGTTTATTTCCATCATTATCTATTGAGGGAGTGGTTGATTATTTGTATTCATATACTACTGCTCGCCAGACATCAAACCCCTGTGCCTGTAAATATGTTTTCATTCTTCTTCTCCAGAAGGCATAGTTCTTACCATCAAACTATGGTACTCCAATATTAGCATATTCCATTATCTCCTTCTAGTGGTTAGATTTCTTATTGAAGGACCTTCTATGATACCAATTGTTGGAATACTGAGTGGGGGGTGAATCAATATTAGCACTTTTATTACTTTTAACCACAATATGTATTATTTAACTTTATGAGCAGTTCATCAATAACATTCAAAACATCATTAGCATTATAAACAAATAGTGAACAATAAGAAACCACACAAGTACACAATACACCATAATTTTACGTGGAAACCCAATGTGGGAGAAAACCACAAAATTCTTTTATTATATGTAAGAAGAAATACATTCATAGGAAACACCAACTTCCTTGTTTTTTAGCTACAACTGGAAGGAGGCTCCAACCCCCTAGTTTCTCAGGATCCAACCTGAAGGAATCTACAACTCCCATATTTTTTCGGCACCAAACAGAAGGAGGCTTCAACCCCCTTTCCTTGCCTTGTCCTGCCGCCCTAAAATGTAAAAGGAGACCAAACTGTCACTACCACAAACTCTATCAATATTGTCACTATAAAACCTATCACTGTAAAACCTGTCACTTCAATCTCATGAACCAATCATATTTGTTCACATA
>JASDQU010438499.1:14737-29401 GCA_032191745.1 Picea mariana
ACGTTGATGAATTTATGGGACTTTCCAGTGTTAGGCACTACTGGTGAAGTCACCAAATATACCGATTTTTTTATCAGTCAAGTCCAAAATAGCACATTGTGGTTGGAAAAGGGATACCCCATTCATGTCAAAGACATCCACCAGTTAACAAGCTTTTCCATGATGGGTCAAAATGCTAAGGAATATGCTCAAGCCTGCAATGTATTTCAGAGAGTGGGGAAACTGTCTCGTCGTGATGATTTACCTCTACATATTTTCCGAGCACTTCAAGCATTTGAAATATGAGTTGTCAATATCATTGGTCTAATAAATCCCCCTGCCAAGCATTCCAAGGAAAGATACATAATTACAACAACTAATTACCTAAATTGATGGGTTGAAGTAGAGGTTGTTCGGGATTTCTCTATACCCACAACAACATGATTTATTTCTCAGAAAATTATTACCCAGTTTGGTTGTCCTCAGAGCTTAACCAGTGATCAAGGATCCAATTTTCTCAGTGAGACTATCGTAACCCTTACAAGATAATTTCTTATTTAGCATCATAGGATTAGTCCCTACCAAATGTAGGCTAACAAAACAATGGAAGAATTTATTAAAATCTTGGTGATAAGGTTGGCTAAAGTCTATTGTGCCAATCATGACAACTGGGATAAGCGAGTTCCAGCTATGTTATGGGATTATCGAACTACCACGAAGCGATTAAACATGTGTACTCCTTTTCAACTGGTATATGACAAAGAAACAATTGTACCAACTAAGATTATCACCCCATGTTTATTCATTGCGCAAGATACTAAGACGCCATCACATGGGTCGTTAAAATTCATTCGTACCTTTTTTCTTTTCATCATGTCACTTCCTATCATAGTTAATTAACTATTAACAATTATCCATCCTTTTTCCTGTTCACCACTAGCATGCTCATTACTTTCCTGAGTTGATATGATGTCTCGTTACCAAATTTATGCTTATGCATTTAGTTTCCCAAATCATGTCATGGATTTTGTTGCATTCGAGGGATTTAGTCAACGTTAATGCCCACTAGTTTTCTAAATCATGTCATCTTCTGCATAGTTCTTATAAACATGTATTTGGATGAAGGATCCATGTTCTTGTATTATCATCGGGCTAACTGTATATTCAGTCCTTGAGACCCTTGAGAAACCTGTGAAATTGTGTCCATGACATCATCCCCCAGTTCACTTTGTGTATTACCGTAAGTATTCTCGGATAGTTTTCACCTCTTTTTGGGGATCTACCCCCAAAGTTGTTGCCCCAATCACTGTTGTTTTCCTAGATGAATTCATCGATCCACAAGTCAAATTTTTAGATGACCTCCATGGGAAGGTGGAACACACTCAGCTTGTGGACACCAATTTCACTAATGTTGGCCAGTACCCCTTAATGGCGGTTGACACGTTCATGGACTGCTTCACCTTGTTTGATGGTGACTTCCAATGGCAGTAGAAGCAATTGTTCCTACCCCTGCGTGACAACACGTTGATGAATTTATGGGACTTTCCAGTGTTAGGCACCATTGGTGAAGTCACCAAATATACCAATTTTTTTATCAGTCAAGTCCAAAATAGCACATTGTGGTTGGAAAAGGGATACCCCATTCATGTCAAAGACATCCACCAGTTAACAAGCTTTTCCATGATGGGTCAAAATGCTAAGGAATATGCTCAGGCCTGCAATGTATTTCAGAGAGTGGGGAAACCATCTCGTCGTGATGATTTAACTCTACATCTTTTCCGAGCACTTCAAGCATTTGAAATATGAGTTGTCAATATCATTGGTCTAATAAAACCCCCTACCAAGCATTCCAAGGAAAGATACATAATTACTGCAACTGATTACCTAAATTGATGGGTTGAAGTAGAGGTTGTTCGGGATTTCTCTATAGCCACAACAACATGATTTATTTCTCAGAAAATTATTACCCAGTTTGGTTGTCCTCAGAGCTTAACCAGTGATCAAGGATCCAACTTTCTCAGTGAGACTATCGTAACCCTTACAAGATAATTTCTTATTTAGCATCATAGGATTAGTCCCTACCAAATGTAGGCTAACAAAACAATGGAAGAATTTATTAAAATCTTGGTGATAAGGTTGGCTAAAGTCTATTGTGCCAATCATGACAACTGGGATAAGCGAGTTCCAGCTATGTTATGGGATTTTCGAACTACCACGAAGCGATTAAACATGTGTACTCCTTTTCAACTGGTATATGACAAAGAAGAAATTGTACCAACTGAGATTATCACCCCATGTTTATTCATTGCGTAAGATACTAAGATGCCAGATGATGAATCACTTGTTGAGTGGATCAAGGAACTGATGGAGCTTGAGGAAGCTAGGTTCTTAGCATATTTTCATTAGATGGTGGAGAAATACTAAAAAAAGGATTGGCATGATCGACATATAAAGCGTAAATGGTTTGCGTAAGTTAAACTCGTCCTATTATATGACAACAAGTATCAGAAACATCTAAGGAAGCTACAATTGCATTCGCTTAAACCTTTTATAGTTGTGAAAATCTGACTCTGGAGCTGTCAAATTAATGCAACTCGATGGAATTCTTCGACCTAGATGGGAGAATTGTGCACACCTTGAGCCCTACCTTTCTTCCTCATAAATAAATTAGGCATGCTCTTGTCTCTGGGAGTTAGTTTCATAGGTAGGCTCTCCATTTTAGTCTTTGATTTCTCTTTCTATCTCTATTTTCCATTTGCGTCTCTGTTTTTCCATTTTTGTCAATAAGATAGTGACATGGTCTACACTCGTGTGTCCTATATTTTAGTGTCATTTCCAAGTTTTCGATCCCAGATATTCACTTTATAATTGGGGAGGTCTCACTCACATCATCTTGTACTTAACATTGTCTAAGTTTAATTCCATTCCCTGACGCCATCAAATGGGTCGTTAAAATTCGTTCGTACCTTTTTGCTTTTCATCGCGTCACTTCCTGTCATAGTTAATTAACTATTAACAATTATCCATCATTTTTCTTGTTCACCACCAGCATGCTCATTACTTTCCCGAGTTGATATGATGTCTCGTTACCAACTTTATGCTTATGCATTTAGTTTCCCAAATCATGTTGTGGATTTTGTTGCATTTGATGGATTTAGCCAACGTTAATGCCCACTATTTTCACCCTATAGCATTCAATGCATGGTCATCATGTCGTCTTCTGCATAGTTCTTATAAATATGTCTTTGGCTAAATGATCCATGTTCTTGTATTATCATCTCACTAACTGTATATTCAGTCCTTGAGACCCTTGAGAAACCTGTGAAATTGTGTCCACGAACTCATCCCCCAGTTCACTTTGTGTATTACCGTAAGTATTCTAGGATGGTTTTCACCTCTATTTGGGGATCTACCCCCAAAGTTGTTTCCCCAATCACTGTTGTTTTCCTGGATGAATTCATCGATCCATGAGTCAAAGTTTTATATGACCTCCATGGGAAGGTGGAACACACTCGACTTGTGGACACCAATTTCACTAATGTTGGCCAGTACCACTTAATGGCGGTTCACACGTTCATGGACTGCTTCTCCTTGTTGGATAGTGACTTCCAATGGAAGTGGAAGTAATCGTTCCTACCCCTATGTGACAACACGTTGATGAATTTATGGGACTTTCCAGTGTTAGGAACCACTAGTGAAGTCACCAAATGTACCAAATTTTTTCTCAGTCGAGTGCAAAATAGCACATTGTGGTTGGAAAAGGGATACCCCATTCATTTCAAATACATCCACCAGTTAACAGGCTTGTCGATGATGGGTCAAAATGTATAAGACAACTTCCAGGGGCCAAGGAGCATAGCAAGAAAAAGGGTGCATTCATCTTGTACGAACTATATGGCACCTACCCAGGAGGTCATGGTGCTTAGATTGAGCCCACTAAAAATGCACAAGTCCATGGTGATTTCTACCTCATCACTGGTAAGGTAATGAAAAATAATATAAAGAATGAGTGTACGTTTGACGCGACAGTGGTGAATAAATTTACCAAAAATGGAGCACCATTGAACTAGTTCCAGTACATGCTAACAGAGATGTTGCGGGCATGTGAAAACATTCATGAGAGGACCACATACTTCATCTTTGGTTACTTACTCGTCACTTTTGCGATGTGGAAATGGAAACCACTCTAAGGTTGACGACTCGCCTACAATTATGATCCTCGAATCACCAAGTTATTCGAGTCTTGGCATGCTCGAACCTTGGTCAACAATAATACTAGTCGTAATGCTTCTTTTTCAAAGTGGCACAACGATATGATTACCATGATGCAGAGGCTCGATATTCCACAGGTGATCCTCAACAAACATACTCACCACATTTGGTTCGGTATGAACCACGAACACAACTTTGTGCAGCCATTAGGACCTGCCCCAATGTTGTTTCATATGATTCCTCTTATGTTCTATCTAGATGTAGCAGTGTTTGAAAAGGAGGTCAGGGTGTGGTCAGGGGTCCTTAGGGAAGAGACGTCAACGGGTATCTCCTATACCATGACGGTCATTTCACAATGATCCACTCCAGCAAAGACATCGAGTGAAAGTTCTAGTGCGAGAAAGAGAAACCAGACACCCTCTATTTCAAAGGAAGAGGAATATGAAGGTGAAGAGGAAGCATTGTCGAGAGACACAATTCAAACAATGTTTTCCTCCATTCCTAATGATGCCATGATATCAGGTAAGAAACTCCATAAGGCATCAACTTATGTTTTTCCTCGAAAGAAGTTGTGTACCAAATCCCCTTCCCACATTGATCCTGAGGCCACCCACCTTTCCTCCTACCCACCTCAATCCCACACCACTCAACTTCCATCGCATACCAACCCACCTCAATTGCAAACCACTCCACCTTGGACGTGCACTAGTCTTTCCACCCCATTCACTTCATCATCCACACCCTCCATCATACACACTATTGATGACTCTCTAGTGCATCTCCAATCTACCACTATCATCGAGGAATCCACCAACCCACAAAACGGTGGTACCACCACCATCGTACACACACCTCTAGCATCCCCATCCCATAACTAGTTTTACACAGTTTGTCGAGACTCTACCTCCCATCCCACCACAACTATCGGTACCACTGGTGCATTCCCATCCATGTTTCCTCAGATCCTAGAATTTCAAGTCCCCCTACACACAAACCTCAAAAATTCCTCTCATCCACAACCAGAGACAAATCCCAAAACACATATTCCTATGGATGAGGACTCTCCATAGGACTAGCTAGACAGCCAGGATGACACTCATTTAGTTCATAGCACTACTTCTTTTAGGTAACAAATTGCACCTCTACTATAGGACCCTGAACAACGACGAGCTATATTGGAGCTATGTTTGGAGAAAACAGAGGTGCTTGCAACACTTCCATCAGAATTCACGGATCAAATTGCACAAAGCCTCAAATATCACTTGCCTACCCCATACGGTGATGGTATACTCAGCTTTTATGAGTGTTTTATCACAAGTGATCAACCGCTTTCTCAATAGCCTCCCTTGGATTCTATTTTCACCAATGGAGAGATGTCCACATGGGCTACACCACAGATCCTGCACCTTATCAGGGATTCCACCGACCAACTAGAGAAAAGGATCACAACAATCGATCATACCAATCAATCCTTCACACATCCATTGAATTCTTTGAGAGAGGTTGTCAATGAAGCCACTAGAACCAAATCATATGACTAGATCTTATGGGGACAAGATAAATCCACTATTTTGGTCACCGTAGATAAGTTTTTTAAAGTCTAGTGTTCTTTCTGATAGGTCATTCCTGAGCTATTGAAATATGTCACTCTATTTGCACCACCTGACAGAGTTGATCTCATTGCTAGTGCATGGTCCCAGTTGGTTGCCAAGACAAATACCCTGCAACATGAGTTATTTGTGTTCAAATTAAAGGAAAAGGAGCAACCCGAAGATCTCCTCCAGAAGATTACACATGGAGTCGAGGAGGGAACCACTATCAAGTCCTCACTTCATGCCCGAACCGGGGAATGTCTTCGACTCTTCGATGTGGTTATAGACTAGGTTGGATTTTTTGACCAACACAGTAAGCATGTCAAAGACATCATCAGGAAAAAATTTTGATATATGAATGAAAATTGATAAATCAAGTGTATAAATACATGAAATTTTTTTATGAAGATCCGACTTATTAAAATATGAAATCTAAAAAATATTATTTATTAATTAATTTCTAGAATCAGTCCTTGTGGTTAGGGTTGGGATCCAATTTTGACTAATTTTACATCCATCATCTTTGTTTATATTGTTAGGTTGTTTTTCAATTTCGATGGCTTCCCTAAATTTTCTATTGTGATAGTGATCTATCTTGGAAATAATTTTGGCCTCTTCAATAAAAATGTGATGTTTAGTTTTGTCTGGATGTTCTGCCAAAGCTTATGGATGAGTGTGATTGTTCTTGATATCAACAACATTTTCTTGAATCCTAATTCGAAAGGAACGACCTGTTTCTCCTATGTATTATTTACCACATGAGCACGGGATCATATAGACACCCTTTTGTTCAATGGGATCAACATGGTCTTTGACCGAACTAAGGGAATTCATAATAGTGTTTAAGGTTTTGAAAGTTGCCCCAATACTTTTCTTCTTCAAAATACTAGCAAGCTTGTCTATTGTCCCTTGTATGTAAGGTAAGAAAACCTTGGACACATCATTATTTGTTTGTTCTTTATTTCTAGGTGTTTTAGTAGCATTTCGAAAGGATTTAATCACCAGATGATTTTTATAGTTGTTATTCTTGAAAACATTGAGGATATGATTTTTCTCTTCATCAAGGTGTTCATCATCAGAGATTATGAAGGCCATAGTAGCTAGGGTGTTGAGAACCCCTAATTTTTGGGCAGCGTGATGATGGGAATTGGCATGAAGGTATTGTTTAGTGTGATTTTTCTTCCTATAAACTGGTGGGCTAAGGATCCATTAGGTATTTTTGTGACTCTAACATTTAGAAAAATAATGAGGCCTTTATATTCAACCTCCATAGTGAATTTGATGCGATCAGATTATTTATTGAGGTGATTCACAAATTCATTTAATTTGTCACAACCATGGGGCCAAATAACAAAAGTATCATCGACAAACCTATTCCAGTATTTGGGTTGGAAGGGTGAGGAGATAAGGGCTTTTCTTTCCAAATACTCCATGAATAAATTATCTATGATGGGAGGGGGGGGGGGGATCCCATAGCAACCCCACAGGTTTGCTCATATAAGTCACCTTGGAAACTAAAAAATGTGGATTTCAAACACATTTCAACTAACTTAACAGTACCTTGGTTAGTGACATTCTTTATGACCTCCATAGCTCCATCAATGGGAATTTTAGTAAAGAGATAAACAACATCAAAACTTACGATGGTGTCAACCTTGTCCAATTTGATGTTTTTGATCTTGTTTACAAAGAAGGTGGAATCTTTAACAAAAGAGCTAGTATTGTCGACTAAGGGTTTGAGTTTATGAGCCAAATATTTTGCAAGTTGATAAGTAGGGTTGCCTATTGTTTTGACAATAGGTCTAAGCGGGGATCCTTATGAATTTTGAGAATCCCATAGATCCTTGCGGTGGAAGGGAAGCTAACAAGCAATTTATTTTTATCATCTTCATTTATATTGCTTAACTCAATGGCATTAGAGACTTCCCTTGAAATATTTTTTAGGGGATTTTTATCAAGTTCCTCATAACTTCCATTGTTGCTAATGTGGTCTAGCATTTTTTCAATGTAATTATCCTTGTTCATAATGACAACAACCCCACCTTTGTCATTTTTTAGAACTACTAAATTCCTATTATTGTCTAGGGATTTTAGAGCCAAAAAGTTTTTTTTAGTGATATTGTTCTTTGGTGGTTTTACTCTATAGAGAATTATTGAGCAATCATGTATGATTTCTTATTTAACATTATCTGAAAGGTTTTTAATACCATTTTCAATGCTGAATAAGATATCCTCAACAGGAATTTTGCGAGGGGCAATAGAAAATTTAAGACCCCTCTCTAGTAACCTAGTAGTGTATTCATCGATGGGATGGGTTGATAGGTTGATTAATAAATTATTGCATTCAATGGATCTGACTTGGTTGCTATTACACTCAATAGTTTTAACATGGTTGTTATTGATATTGGAAATATTAGGGACGATATTAGTGTACATGTTATTATTATTGTTACCAACACAACCACTATTGGATAAGCAAATCGTATTGATGTTGGGTAAACTAATTTCTTCATTGTTTACAATGTGTTATTTACTGTTACCTGGGACAATGGAAAGACAGATGTTATCACTATTGTTTCGGTTGTTTTTATTGTGGCTATTACTTCTGCGGTTGTTTTCATTATTACCTACACACGCGGTGTTAATGTTACCATCACTACTATTTGTGTTCTTGGGATTTGTTCTTTGAATAATGGAGGTGTAGGGATTAAGTTCAAAATCAAACCTAGGTTCTTCCTTAGCTTGGAGACTGTGGCTTTCACTGAATTTAATGGGACTAATGTTACAAAGGTTGTGGTTGTTGGTATCACAAAAAATATCATTGATGCCAATGTTCGCAACAGGATTATCGTATGAAAGAACTACCTCATCTTAAAAATGGTCGCAAAAGTCTTAGAACAAAAATGCATGAAAAATATAAAGACATTACTAACCCTATCAAGCAAGCAACTAAGTTTACCAAGATACATGTTGAGGATGACAAGTTGGATTCCATGGTTGATGCTAACAGAGCTGCGAAGACAATGCTTCAGCATTTCAGGCCTATCATCCAAGCTAAGTACATTATGTTGGAGTAGTTGGAATCCATTGCTATCACAGAGTGGAATACTTCGTTGGTTGATAAGACCCAGGAGCTTGATGTCAACGCCACGTAGGAATTTATTGTAGGTGCCTTGATTTTGGAAAGGAAATGGCAAGATTTGGTCATGCACTATGATTAGTTTTGTACATAGGCCCTTGCCATTGTTTCGGAGTTGGTCCCTCCGTTTGTAGAGGGCCAAGGGAATGAGCCAACAGTTTGACTCAGAATGAGTCAAAGATTGTGTTCGAGGCCTATTGGGCCCTCTGTTTTTGAAGACCACCCAATTTTGTAGAACGGTTTTAGTACATCAATGAGATATATAAGTGGAAGAAATATAACTTCCATGTGCCATGAAGAAAAGAAATCATGCGCCAGCTACAAGAGTAGCGGAAAGAGCCAAAACCTTCGAGCGCATGTGAAAAGGAAGCAGAAACAAGAAGAGACATTAGCAGATGGAAGAAGCCAAAGAAATACCTTAGGGTAAGGCATAAATATGGGAACATGTAATGGGAAAAGGTTTTTGTTAAGTTGTTGTGAGGTTGATGTTGAGCTACTGATAGTTTATTGTTGTTTATTTATCGTTACATTGCTGTTGGTATGCTATTGAGTTTTTTTGAGTCATTATTATGTTTTTTCATTAAGCTTTCTCCATTACTGTCTATTGCGATAAAATCTATTGTAAGGGATTTTAGGGAATGAATTGTGCTTGCACAGAAGTATGAGAGTCTAGATTGGGTACATAATTACCGATTTTTTTGTATAAATCATGTTATGGGAGAAGTACACTATGTATGTTGGGATATGATTTGATAATACATGAAGGATTATTTGGGAACCAATTTTTATTATTATTATGGGTATGGATGCTTGATCTCTTTACTGCACAATTTGTCATGTTCTGTGTAATTGAGCATTGTGATATTGTTTAACAATATTATGTAATGTATGTTTTTATCTTTATGTTGTGAAATATGGACTATATGATGCATTTATTGGTTTAAGACTTATGATGATATGATCTCTCCACATTCAAATACAGTTATGTATTTTATTGCACTATATTTGATGGTGTGTCCTCATTAACTCACTTTATCATACATAAGTCTTGACTAGGTTTCGGGTGAGACCTCCTTCCTTTGCGAAAGGTTGAATATGCCAACGCTACAAGACTACAGCGATACCTTTTTTGGTAACCTCTGAGAACCTCGGTCTCCAAATTTGTACCAACATATCACATTTATTTCTAAGGTGTATTTCAATCATTTTGTAACATAAGAAATGGCCAAAGATGGATCACCATCAAATTTTGGACAATTCTCCCAACATTCCAGAGGAAATTTATTCAAGAATCCAAGAATATTCTCGATATCAAGGGAAGAATATACTTCAAGAATTTGTCATGGTTCCATAATTCCTTCATTTGAAAATATGCAACTTTATTCAAAGTCTTAATACATGATGACACCTTACAAAATCATATGAGTGGAGTTTCCAAAGTGAATCTTCGATGCATTTACAATAATGCTTGCTTCACCTTACAAGCATAGGGTCTTCACAATTTTCATAGGAAAAGAGCTTATTCCCTCAATGGAGTCACCATATGAGCACACTAGGTTAGGATTTGTTGTATACTCATCAATGAATATTGAAGCATATAATTTAGATTTCCAAGAAGAATGACTCAATTCTCTCTGTCAACAGTGCCAAAATGTTATCACGATATCTAGAACCCTTGTGCAAAGCCCCTCATAAGGTGAAATACAAGTGTAAATTTGGAAGTATTTTACACTATCACCTTAGCAATTACTTCCCTCATTTTAGTGAAGGATGAAATCCAACACATGGGAAACTTCCCTAGCAATATCAAGTAATCCTATAGAAAGACAAGATCAAGTACTACCACCACTGTTGTTGTTTGTAGCATTGAACAAATACTTCCACATTAGTTTTTTGTATAACATGTGGAAGTCATCATTAATACCTCTCAAGACTTAGGAAACTCAATTTAATCGAGTAATTATTAAAGTGAATGCCTTTTTTATACTTAATTGAGTTTAATTTAATGAAATGCATAAGTTTTTGGCATTAGTGAATTAAATTAAATCTTAGCCATTGATGTCAAGTGTTGGTGAGATCTAATATCAACCATTGATCACTTTGGATATCTAGGGTTTTGGATTTAAGGCAAACACAACATTATAAAAGGTAGCTAAGGGGACAAGAGGAGAAACACAAGGAGAGAAAATAAGGACTTTTGTTAGTGTGGAGTCACAAAGGACTATGATTCAAGAGGATCTTGGATAGGTGAAGAAGGACTTTCACCTAGAGAAAAAGTGTGCAAGATATGAGGAAGGAAGCAAGGGGCATCAAAGAAGTAGCGGCCAGCAAGATCAAAGGATATATATTGAGGTGTGACCATCTATTTTGTTGTTTGTATTTTTCCTCAGAGGGGCCATTTTCCCAAGATGGGAGCCCTTGTAAGCTTGGATTCATTTATAATGAAAAACAAAATTGAAGGGAAAGAATATGTGTGCATAATTATGGTTTCTTGTTTATTACTTTCATTGATTTATTTATTTAAATCATTAAAACCTAGCTTTGCTTTTATTCATAAATATGCAATAGTTTTCAGCGAGGTATTTACTAGGAATTAATTTCCAGGGTGATGGGTTGGTAATATTAACATGGTATTAGGGCTAGATATTTGAGGAGGAAACCAAGGGTGCATAGATCTAATGATTTCCTGAAGGGACAACAATACAACAAGGGAAAAAAAAATAGTAGGAAGAATTTTTTTGTGAAGTTCGTACAACCAAGGACATGTGGATATGACTATAGAGGGGTCGTACATGATGCGTATGGAATGTAAAAGGACGCAATAGGACCATACAGGCCACAAACGGGTCATACAAGTTGTGTAAGGTTTTTCATATAGTCATATGACATGCACAAGTATTTTTTTATAGGCGTGGGAAATTGTTGGGTGTTGTCAGCAACCCCGAATAGGTTGTAGGCAACCCCAGATAGGCCACGGGTAGATGCTAAGTGTCACGGATAGCCCCATATAATCCACGAGAAGTTGTTAGGTGTCATGGGTATCCCAAAACAGGTCGTGGGAAGCATAAGGAGGCTACGATTAGCCATGGGTTGTGTGTAGACAGTAGCAACAAGCTTGGGCAGTTGACAATAGGCTCTAGAAACAGGTCTAGGTAGTGGACAACAAAAAAATAAAAAATCAGGGAAAAGTGTCGGGTGGTTTGCTGAGCAGTGGAAGAATTCTAAGAAAGGGTCATGGTAGCCAGTAGAGGAGGTCAAATCAGTCTTTTTTCTTGATGGAATAAGTACACGGTATTATTTTTTGCGGATCTAGAAATGGCAATGACTTGTCTCAGTTTTGAATATGGGTTGGATGGTGCATCTAATTTTTTGTAATAACCTACCTATTGATGTCACAATTTTTTCTTGCAGCTATAGAAAATTATGGGAATTTCTGGGTGATGACTTTCATCAAACACTTAATCTATAGGTCATTTTTCACTATAGGAATACCATTTTATTGTTGTGGTATTTCTAGATGGATTCTTGAAGTGTTATTGGTGGTTTGTATATGATTTAGGTGTATTAAATGTTCCTTTCAATACAATAAATATATAAAACAATAAGCATATTAAATGACCATAACTCACAACTGATATAACAGAGAAAACACAACAGAAATAGATTTATTTATTACCATCTTAGACTAAGCAATGAAACTAGTAACAACTCACGGGTCTAGTTGATACATTTGCAGTTGATAGTCCCCTTCTAGTTGGAAGAATAGAAATGCTAAGAATTTTCCCTCTAATGGCACTTTTGTTTCTCCAAATATCAACCTCACACAAAGATAAGTCACCCCTTTCCACAAAAATCGATCTGTTAGAAAATAATCTGCCCCCAGTAGGAAACTATGATCTCTCTCAATGAGTGATTAGGGGATCAAATTTTGCTCAAAAATTCAAAGTTCTTGGAATCGTTTCAAACTGGATGAGAGTGTAGGCCTCGTCGTTGCGAACCCAATGCAACTCGTTTCATCTCAAACAGACGTCGGGAGCGAGAGATATTGCAATCTATTCATAAAGTCAAACAGGCAAAAAAAATGATGCTGACTATACAGTCCGTACAATGATGTGGCATGTGATGATGTGGCAGATTCTGATTGGCAGATGTGGTTGAATTAGGAAGCGACAGGTGGCATTTTGTTGGTCAATGGTAAGGTGCCACATGGCCTAGTCATGGGCTTCCACATGGCACCCCTTTATTGGTTTATTGGTTGTTATGTAAAATTATTGGAGTCCGTGGGGTTTGACCCCCGGACCTCCCCCACCACATAGCGCCTTCGCAAAGACCATCCGACCAACAGACCACCGGATGTGCCTTGTTATGTATATGGGTTGTATTGTATTTAAATTTAAACTATGTGTTGAATGGCGGGGGGTCAGGCCAGGGCTTAGCCCCGACCCGTGGTCGTATCCATTGTTATGTGACCGTATACATATATATATCGCGCAGGGTTTTAAAGTTTGAAAATGTTAAAACCGATGGTTCTATTGTATATGCCATGTGACCTTTTCTATATGCGCGCGGGGTTTTTTTAAAAGTGGTTTAAACGGTTTAAAAACTGACCTGACATGTGTCATTACTTTATTTGGTTGCAAAACAGAGCCCTTTTTATTATAGCGCGAGGTCATGTTATGACCCATATGCCCGAGGTGCTAGGCGGTTAGGGGATGGCATGCCCATAACCATCCTACAGTTTGCACCGTTGGCGCGGTTGCGCCCGGTGTTGGGTTTTTACGCTATATATTGCATGTGTGCCAGGTTCATTTGACAAGGGTGTGTTTTGTAGATGCAGAGACAACAAGCTTGAAGGGGGGACTTCCAGGATGCCTAACTTCTTCGTTTTTCGACCGATTGAGGTGCCGAAAAAGCCTAGCTAGGGGTTTTTGGACGCTCTGAAGCCATTGGAGTAGTCAGTTGGTCAGTTTGAGCATTGTAAGGCATGTTTTTGATCACTTTTGAGCAATTAATAATAATGATCCATTGGAAGCTGGACCAGGAGATGTAGCCCAAGAGAGGGGTGAACTCCTTTATCAATCGTTGTGTTTATGTGCTTATGTTCATTGATTATGCTGTTGTCTATGTGTATTTTGCATGAGTAATCCCTTAATCTATGTGTTGCAAACTGATCCATTTTCTTTAAACACATAACATTTACATTGCAATAATTTCAAGTATTTCAAGTCTTCTTCATTTTTAGATCAATGAGATACGACCTTCTCACAAAGGAACTCAAATATAGTATCAAACTTGTCCTCTAAAGATGGGAAACTCAACCTCTCAACCAAATAAATGTGCCCAACACACATAATTTCATCCCCCATTCAATAAAATCGCCTTTCCCACAAAAAACTTGACCAACCTAGAGAAACTCGGCCCCTATGGAGATGATATGACCCAGCAATGAGGAACTCAACCTCCTCAAGGAAATCTACCCTCATACAAACCAAACTCTGTCACAAATTGATAAAAACTCAACCACCACAATGAGAAACACGGTCACAATGAAACATAGTGAAAAGATCTAAATGATCTTCTCTCCTTGACCAGCTAGGGTGGATGGTCTCATCACTGAAACCAATCTTCTTCTATAGGGGTTTTCATCCCAAGAGCCAAATCCAAAATATCTCTCTCAAATTTATTTTAGAAAATAATAATACATAATGAGAGAGGACACCCTCATTATCTTTTAACTCCATG